>PVKA01048043.1:0-14004 GCA_004027165.1 Ctenomys sociabilis
GCTTCCAGTGACTCACAAGTAGGATTGCCGGCCACAGAACCACCATACTCTCTAATAGAGTGGATCAGCACCCAGAAACAAGAATTTCACAGTATCTGGTTTCCAGTGAGAAAACTACCTGACATAGGAGGAAGGGTGAAATGATGTTCAGCCGGAATAACAAAGCGCCCCATGGAACAGGGCCAGCCATGACAATGACACACGAGATAGGGATTTTTCAGATTTCTTTTGTTGTTTGAGACAGGGCCTCACTATGTGGTTCAGGCTCGCCGTGAGTTCTGAGCCATCTTCCTGCTTCGGCCTCCTGACCTCCCGACGCAGGTGTGTGCCACCACACCCGGTGGCAGGAGGATCAGATAGGGCCCGGGGTGACGCTGGCTCCACGGACGACGCACATGCGACCAGGGGCAGACGGGTGAACGGTCTGAGCGCGCAAGGGCTACCAGGGCGTGGAGGCGCTGTTCGGACCCGGCCCGTCTCCTGGCGGAGTCGCTCACATTCTGTCCCAGCCGCCATCGGTAAAGGGCCTTGCACCGGGAGCCGCGATGGTCGAGGGAGGCGTTCTTAGAGCCTGCAAGCCGGGTGTGGCGTACACCTGTGATCCCAGATCTCTGGAAGCTGAGGCAGGAGGATTACAAGTCTGGGACCAGAAATGTAGCAAGACTTTGCCTCAAAAAGCGAACTGAACCGAGCCAATCAGCAATCCCCGCTCGAATCTCCAAACCTCTGAAGGCGGGTGACCCAGGCGCGGTCACTCCTCGCTGCTACCGCCAGGGGGTGCACCGACCCTCGACCCCGCCTGGGGGAGGTTTGCGTCTCGTCTCTACCCGGACTTGCGGCCCCTGCTTGGGCTCCAGCTGGCGACTCTGAAACTGAGTCACGCAGTGGGCCGCGGCCCCTCGTGCAAGTCCCTAGCCCCGGACCCTCCTGGCCCGAATTGGGTCCCTAAAATCCGGGAGGTGGGGTGTGCCTGTATCAGGAGGCTGAGGTCCAGGCCAGTTTGAACTACAGTGAATTCAAGGGCAGCCTGAACTGCATGAAACCATGCCTCAAAACAAAACAAAAAAAGCATGAAGAACACTGACAAGATAATTTCAAACAGGTTAATCATCATACTTCAAGAGGTCGGTCTGAGGAGCCCCTGCTGCCCTGGCTGCTTCCAGTCTGGCCCGTGGCTGCAGGCCCTGGGGCCTCCCCTGTGCTCTCACCTGAGCCCTGGCAAAGCTGTCCTGGTGGCTTCTTGTGGTGGAAACAATTCTTGCATCGGTGTTAGCTTAGCTCTCGGAATCTCTGAGGTGGGGGAAACAGGCAGACTGCCATGTAGCCATGCACGCCTGTAACCCCAGCACTTGGGAGGCTGTGGCAGGAGGATTCAAGGCCAGCCTGGACTACACAGCCAGACTTTATCTCAAAAGAAACACACACACACACACACACACACACACACACACACGGGGGTGGGGGTGGGGAGAAGAAACCATTAATTCCAAAACATAACTAAATGTTACCTAAACATGCAGAAAGCCCCTCCGTACTGCAGGCTGCCCCTGCAGGGTATCTGGGTGTGCCCGGTGCCACCTGCCCACTCTCTGCCAAGAGAGCACCTCCTCCTGCTGCAGGAGTGGTCTCGGCTCTCACATCAACCACTAAGGCTTACTGAAAAGACTGTGGGGGCAGGGACCCCTCTTCCTCCACTGGTGGGAGTACAGACTGGTGTGACCACTACGGACAGCAACGTGGAGATTCCTCGAAACAGGTAGGTGTGGTGGTGCACACCTGGGATCCCAGCACTCAGGAGGCTGAGGCAGGAGGGTTGCTATGAGTTCAAGGCCCCTGGACTATATATTCAAGGCCAGCCTGAATTATATAGCAAGACTCTGTCTCAAAAAGACAAAAAATTAAACAAAACAACCCACTATGACTAGAGGTCCTATTGAGCCTACCTATTCCTCCTAGTATCATCCCAAAAGAATTGTAATCCTGCCTCTAAATACAAAGTTTAAAAAATGCCAGGAGGCCCGCGGTATAGCTCAGCGGACTAACAGCTTGCTTAGGTTAAGTGCAGGGTTCAGTCTCTGGCTTCGCGTGCTGCACTGACCCCGCCTTCAGGTGCGCTGAGCCAGCGATGGAGTCCGGTGTGGTGGAGCACGCCTGTAATCCCAGCACTAGGGAGGCAGAAAGCAGGAGGATAAACACCAGGATGTAGCTCAGGGCAAAGGCCCTGGATTCAACTCCCCTGTACCAAATCAGAAAATGAATCAGCTGAGCCTCAGTCCATCTGTCCCTCCTGATAGATGTGTTTTAGGTGAATGGCGCAGCAGAGAAACAGGCAGAAGGAAGAAGGGAAAGGGCTTTATTTTCTGTGAGGACAAAGAGAATTTTGGGAGGTCAAGGAATTCTCTGAACTGGACAAAGGAAGACTGAGCAGCTTTTATGACCTTTTGCCAGGGGAGTGAAGGGCATGTTTAGATATACCTGAGGAAGCTGACTGGGGGTCTTCCCTGAGAGGGTGGGAAGGGTGAAAGTAAATTATGTCCTGGGCTAAGTTGGAGAAGGAGGGGGAGGTGGTCCTGGAGCATGGGCCTTCGTTTTAAGGGCATTGGCCATATTAAATGACCACCACAGTGATTTTAGCAATTCACACTAGGGCCGGAACCTATCACCTCTGCTCAGGGAAGGTGCCCATGGCACTTCCAGGCCCAGAACCAGGCCCCAGACTGGTGTGCAAGATCATGGGTGGGGCAGGACTTGGGGCTGGGGGGGAAGCCAAATGGCCCCTGTTCCAGGTCTAGGAGTCCCCAGGAGATGAGCTGAGCTGACAGCTAGCTGTGCTCCCCACCCACCCCTGGTCTTCTTCCTATGCTGAGCCAGGACTGGGGACCCTTGCTATGCCAGGTAAATGCGGTACCTCAGCCCTTTTTACTTTTTAAAATATCGCTACTTACACTGGGTGCGGTAGTGCACATCTGTGATCCCAGAACTCAGAAGGCTGAGACAGGAGGTTACTTTGGGTTCAAGGCCAGCCCTGAATACCTAGGGAAACTTTATCGAAAGAAAGAAAGAAAGAAAGAAAGAAAGAAAGAAAGAAAGAAAGAAAGAAAGAAAGAAAGAAAGAAAGAAAGAAAAGAAAGAAAGAATCCAATTGCAGCACACAAGAGGGATACACCAACAACAAAGGGAGGCATTCCACTCCTCCAGTGACTGCATGATTTATATTCTAGGCAAGCATTTAACCCACCGAGCTATCTCTCCAGCCCCTCTGCATGATTTATATTCCAAGCTCACAGTTCTCTAGCCAGCCCCTCACTTTCTGCTGGTCATGGCATATATGTTAACTCCTCTGGCCCTTTTTTTTTTTTTGTGGAACCGGGGATTGAGCTCAGACCCTTGCACTTGCCAGGGAAGTGCTTATTCTACTGAGCCATCTCCCCAGCTCCCCTCTGGCCCTTTTAAATATATATATATATATATATATATATATATATATATATATTTAAAAAAAAAAAAAAAAAAGAGGTCCGGGGAGATGGCTCAGTGGAATAAGCGCTTCCCTGGCAAGTGCAAGGGCCTGAGTTCAATCCCCGGTTCTGAGAAAAAAATTATGTATATATGTAGTATTTTAGGGAAGGATCTATGGGGTGTAGAGGGTCTCACTGCATAGATCGGACTCATAGTGATCCACCTATTTACAGCCTATGAAAGCTGGGATTACAGGCATGTACCACCAGGCCTAGTCTCAATTGCATCTCAATGCACTCCACGGGTGGGGCTGGCAAGGCAGGCCCAGGGATTGAACCTCTGACGCCTGTGCCTGCTTGCAGACATTTTAATTCACTGAGCTATTTGGCTGGCCCTTATTTTTTATTTTTAGGAGGAAGTTGTTTTACTGGTACATTTTAGACATACACAGCAATCACATTCACCATAGTGAACTTGTTCCTGCCCAAGATATAGCTCAATGCTTTCCTCAGCCACTGAAACTAAAGCTACAGCCCACTCCCCAGTCCCTCCTTTGGCATCTCTCCACTTTTATTTGCTTATTTATTTATTTATTTATTTTTAGCTTTTTTGAAGACTAGGTCTTGTTCCATAGCACAGGCCAGTCTCCAACTCACAGAGACCCTCTTGCCTAAGCCTCCCAAATGCTGGGATTATAGGTGTACACTACCACATCTGGCTTTTTTTTTTTTTTTTTTTTTTACTACAGTCTAGAGATGGGGAATAAGAATAGCTCCTGAGGGACAGGAGGGGTCCCGAGTGGGCTCCCCCTGGGGTCATCTCTTTGGGAGTGTTTTATAGACAAAATCATGAGGTGAGTGCATCTATATTCTACCAATAAGATTACAAGTCTAAACCAGGGCGGTGGTGCACACCTGGAATCCCAGGACTCAGGAAGCTGAGGCGGAAGGATTGCTGCAAATTCAGTACCAACCTGGGCTACAGAGCAAAACCCTGTCTCAAAAAAAAAGTGCAAGTCGAGCTGGACAATCACTGGTATGTGGGTGACATTGATCTTGGTGGTCGTGGACTCTTAGACTTCGCTTTGGACCGAGTCCTGTGAGTGAGCACCACCCTCTGGGGTACAGTCTCTCTCCACGAAGTCCGTCTCTGGGAAACCCTAAAAGGCAATACAGTGACAGTGTAATCTCCAGTTCCTGCTCCTCTCTTAGGGACTATGTGAATCTGGCCGTGGCAATTTCAGTCTTGAAGCCAGGCCTTCAGTGGAGGCAGTGCTGCCCTGCTCTCACCCTCTGGCTGCATTCCCTGGAGGCCCAGCCCTGCCTGCCAGCCAGTGGTGTCCCTCTTACTGAGCTACCTATCATAGCATTGCGGAAGTGAACTAGGACTCCAGGACCCTGCAAGTGATAGCCAACTGTGCCTGGCTCAAGGGCCCCGGATGGGCAAGGTAGACCAATAGGTTTTATTTCTTCTTTGTTTTCATCGATAGGACCCAAGCTCTTCTCCCATGGTAGGGAAGACTTCCAGGGCTGAGCTGCACCCACCCAGCTCACCTATGTATGTATGTATGTATTTATTTGTTTATTTATTTATTGTGGCAGAACCAGGGATTGAACTCAGGCCCTTGGGCTTGCCAGGCAGGCACTTATTCTACTGAGCCATTTCCCCAGCCCCACCCAGCTCTTAAATGCTGAGACAGAGTCTCGCTAAGTTGCCCACTTGGCCTTGGGAATCCTTCTGCCTCAGCCTCTCCAGTAAGAGCAATAGATTCTTACATAATGGCCCAAGCAGAGGTTTCCCTGTGCTTTCTGTTTCCACTGTAACTACGTCTCACAGAACTCAGAAGTCTGTATGTAGGACCCTAGCAGAGCCAGAGTGGGGGTAACCCCTCAGCAGCAGTGCCAGGGACGGTGAGGTGAGGAGCCTGGTGTCTGCGTCTGGCCAGGGACTTGAGATGGTTTACACAGCCATAGAACCACTCTGGGCCCCACCAGGAGCCAGGGACATGGGGAGCTCATGGGATGACACAGGGCCATTGGCATTGACGTCCTGGACTTGCTCCGAGCTAGCAGGAGCGCTTGTTTATTTATTTATTTATTTATTTATTTATTTTTGTACTCTGGGAATTGAACCTGAGTTGCCTTCTCAGTTCTTTGCATTATTGTTGTTGTTGTTATTATTATTATTATTTTGGTAGCGGAGATTAAATTCAAGACCTTGCCCTTGTCAGGCAGGCATTTATGCTGTAGAGCTCCTGGCCCTCTTTTTATTATTTAGCCGGCTTTTGTTTCTTTCTTTCTTTTTTTTTTTGGCAGAACCGGGGATTGAACTCAGGCTCTTGCACTTGCCAAGGAAGTGCTTATTCCACTCAGCCATCTCCCTGGCCCTCTTCTTTTTATCATTTAAAAAACATTGTTTGTATAGCCGGGCGTGGTGGCGCATGCCTGTAATCCCAGCACTCGGGAGGCTGAGACGGGAGGATTGTTTTGAGTTCGAGACAAGCCTGAGCTACAAAGTGAGCTCGAGGCCAGCCTGAACTGCATAGTGAGACCCTGTCTCAAAAAGTGAGCTCGAGGCCAGCCTGAACTGCATAGTGAGACCCTGTCTCAAAAAGACAAAAAAAAAAAAAAAAAAACAAAAAAAAAAACATTGTTTGTTGTTTCTTGAGATAGGGTTTCACTGTGCAGTTCAGGCTGGCCTAGAGCTCACTTTGTAGCCCAGGCTAGCCTCAAATGTACTGCTCTTCCTACTTGAGCCACCTGGTGCTGGGAGTACAGGCGTGTGCCACCACTCCAACCCTGGCAATGGACTTATGCAAAGCTGATCAATTTTCATTTCACTCATAAAACCAGTTTTTACTCAACCAAGTCAAGTTACTCAGGGGAGATGGTAAACACCCCCCACCCACTGGGGACTGGATCTGGGGCCTTCACACTCAGGTAAATACCTCTCTTTTTTTTTTTTTTTTTTTGAGACTGGGTCTCGATTTCTCACTAAATTATCAGGACTTGGCTGGAATTTGTTCTCTTCCTGCCTCAGCCTCTCAGAGAGTGCTTGGATCACAGATGTGTGCCACCCTGCCCCACCCTGCCAGGCTTGCTGTATTTTATCATCTTATCTTGGTGTCAGGGATCAAACTCAGGTTCTTGCACTTGCCTGGCAGGCACTTTCTTTTCAGGTTCTTGCACTTGCCTGGCAGGCACTTTCTTTTTTCTTTCTTTCTTTTTTTTTTTTTTTGGCAGAACCAAGGACTGAACTCAGGCCCTTGTGCTTGCCAGAGAAGCACTTATTCCACTGAGCCATCTCCCCAGCCCCTGCAC
The DNA here is from genome assembly GCA_004027165.1 of Ctenomys sociabilis. Taxonomy (NCBI): domain Eukaryota; kingdom Metazoa; phylum Chordata; class Mammalia; order Rodentia; family Ctenomyidae; genus Ctenomys; species Ctenomys sociabilis. The sequence continues at coordinate 6,780 of PVKA01048043.1, forward strand.
TTTCTTTTTTTTTTTTTTGTCTTTTTGAGACAGGGTCTCACTATACAGTTCAGGCTGGCCTTAAGCTCACTTTGTAGCTCAGGCTGGTCTCGAACTCACAACAATCCTCCTGCCTCAGCCTCCCGAGTGCTGGGATTATAGGCATGCGCCACCACGCCCGGCTTGCACTTTCTTTTTTCCATACAGGGTCTCACTACCCAGCTCAGACTCCTAGTGATCCTCCTGTTTTCAGCGCTGGGATTACAGGTGTGCACTACCACGCCCGGTCTTGGTGGCCGGCTTAGTTGGGGGTGGGTGAGCGGAGGGGGGCGAGGCAGGTGCTGCCTGTGTCGCTGAGCTTGCCTAAGCAGGCGCTTAGCCTGCTCAGTTATCTTGCTGTACCTCAGGCGGGCACTTATGCTGCTGAACCATCACCTCTGTTTACTGTATTATTTTAATTTTTTTATTACTGCATTATTTTAAAAACTTATTTTCCCTAATAAGTTTCTAAAAAGGTACATTTGGGAGCACAGGGAAGGGACTGCAGGGCCTCCTGGGTGCTGTGCTTGCGAAGTGGCATGCGCTGGCTCAAGGGTGCAACCTCCGCTCGTGTCGTGGGCGTGGCGGCCCTGCCCTCTTGTTGAAAAAGTTGATTTCTCTCCTCCTAGTGGTTTTCAGAGGGAGGGAGGGAAAAAGCAGGGAGGTTGAAGCCATGCGGCTCTGGCTCTCTGACCTTGTGGAGGAATAAGGAGCGTTTTCTGTCCTTTATTTATTTGTGTTTCGTATTTTTAGACGGTTTATTGCTTTTTTTTTTTTTTTTTTTTTTTTTTAAGGCAGGGTCGCACTGTGTAGTGCATGCTGCCTTTGAACTCACGTAGCCCAGCCTGGGTCCAGTTCACTGCGATCTTCCTGCCCCAGCCTCAGCTGGGATTACAGGTGCGCGCTCCCCGCGTCCCGCTTTCAATGTTGGCAACAGTATCCAGTTCTGCACCCCTACCGCGTCTCCTATTCCTGGATCCCGGGGCGGGATTGGAGCGCTCTCGCTCCCTGACCACCGTCCCTGGCTGCAATCCCCTTGTTCGGGGAGCTTCTTCCAGACGAGGGAGGAAGGCTCCAGGTGGCTGGAAACTGTGGCTGAGGTTCCCCTGGGGCGGACGCCGGCTCCTGCGTCCCCGGCCAGGTAGAAGGCAGCGCGCCCCGCGGGCCCCGCCCAGAGGTTCCGCCCCGACGTCCCCGCCCCGGGTCCCCGCGAGCGGAACCCGGAGCAGAGCGCCGCCCGCGCTAGAACCCGACGCAGCATGGCCAGCGAGGAGCTGACGCGCAAGCTGCAGCGCCGCCTGCGGCTCGAGGACCCCGGGCAGCCCTGCGCCGCCCCGGACCCTGCGCCCGCGCCCCCGGCCGGCGCCGACGCCGAGCTGAGCGCGCAGCTCAGCCGCCGCCTGCACATCTCGGAGGGCGCGGCGCCCCGACGCTGCCGGGTCTTCAACCCCTACACCGAGTTCCCAGAGCTCAGCCGCCGCCGCCTCAAGGACTTGGAGAGCGTGTTCCGGAGGTGAGCGGCCCAGGTCCCCGAGTCCCGCGTCCGGGCCCCACGGAGTGGCACGGGGCGCTCGGGGTGCAGGGCCCCCGAGTGCATTCGATTTGGCTCGATGTGGCCAGGTCCTGCGCTCCCGCATCTGTGCCAGCGCGCGCGCGTGCGTGGGGTCATGTGGGCGGACGGGACTTCGCAGGGCCGGGACCCCGCAGCTGGAGTTCCCACACCGAGCCCTGCGGCCGCTGAGCCCGAGTTTCAGGGTCCCCCGAGGGTCCTTGTCCCCACCTCCATCTGTTCCGGATAAATCCACTCCGCGAGTAAACTCTAGGAAAGGGAACCGCCCGCCTCTCCTGCCAGCCCCAACTCCGTTCCCGAGAACTCAGCCCTTCTTATCCTTTTATCTTTTAAAACAAAAGGGGGCCCGAGGGCCAGCACAGTTGCCCTCCCAGGAACTTGGGGGTTGCTGGACAGCCAGACCTGAAAAAAATCAGCTGCACAGGAGAGGGAGGGGCCAGGGGGTACCTGCCGGGCGCTGGGTGGCCTGGGACGGCCCTGACAGCGGTCCCCTGCCTTTTAAGACAGAGAAGAATTTTGCACACTGTGAGGTTCCAATCGAGCTATTTCCAGAACACAGTGGAGACCAGAAAAACGGCCCGGGGGTGCAGAGGCCTTGGCCAGGTCAGGCTTGGGCGTCTAAAAGCGCTTGGAATGCGAAGCTCTATTTAGAGGCCCCAGGGTGGGAGTGCGCAGGGCACTTAAGCCCCTGCCTCCTGCCCCCTGATCTCCACCCTTGTCTTATGGGCACTGTTTCCTGGGTCTGGCTTGGATGGATGCAGCTGAGTGGTGTGGGAAGCTGGCAGCGAGGCAGTGCTTTGTCAGATCCTGAGACTCCCTCACGGTGTGCGTTTCAAGTAAGACCCCTTCCTCCCATGTCCCTGGCTCCCGCTGGCAGCTAGACTTGGAGAGGGCATCTTGGGGGTCCCGAACCTCAGATGGCTGTGTGGTCACTCGCTGCCTGTTTCGTCCTGTAAAATGGGCATGCATGCGTGTGCACTGAACTCAGAGCTACATAGCCAGCTCATTTTGATTTTTTTTTTTTTTTTTTTTTTTTTTGAGACAGGGTGTTGCTAAATGGCTCAAGTTGGACTTGAACTTGCCATCGTCCTGCCTGAGCTTCCCGGAGCTGTGGGATTTCAGATTTGCACCACCCCACACTCACTTGTAAAAACGCTACTTTTGGAAGGCAAGCTTTTTAGTTGGCTGCCTTGGGTGGCATCTCTGAGGAAACATCTGGCTGGGGGCAGCAGTGAGTGACCTGCTTTCTGCCCGTCAGAATTTCAGGTCCAAACTTCTGTCTCTTGCAACCCCAGTTGGCCTGCAAAAGAATTATTTAGCTCCTGAAAGTAAAAGGCCAGCACTGGCTTCAGGTGTGGCTGGATCTATACATCAGTTTCCTCAAGTCCAGAAGGTCAGAGCAGCCCAGCCAGGGCCTTGCTGTGCCCACTTTATGGGGTGTGGCTTCACCATTGTTCTAGGTTGGCTATGAGCCAGTCTCTTTGGCCAGGCAAATTCCTTGTGCTCATGGCTCAGTGCCCCATCCCTGAAGAGAGGGGTGCAGGCATCCAGGATGGACTTCTAGACCCTGCATTCCAGGTCTCTGTCCTTCAGGCTCTGCACCCCTGTACAAACTGGAATTTAGGGAGGCTGAAGCAGGAAGACTGCGGGTTTGAGCTCAATCTGGACAAATTAGCCATTTAGGAAGATCGCGTCTTTTAAAAAGAAAAGCTGAAGGAAGCTGAGTGTGGAGGCAAATGCTTATAATGCCAGTTCTCAGGAGGCTGAGGCAGGAGGATTGCAACGAGTTTGAAGCCAGCCTGGGCAACGTAGGAAGTTCAGGGCCAGGATGGACTATATAGCAAGACCCTGTGTGAAAGAGAGAGAGAGAGAGAGAGAGAGAGAGAGAGAGAGAGAGAGAGAGAGAGAGAGAGAGAGAAAGGCAGGCAGGCAGGCAGGCAGGCTGGTCTTCCCTGGTGATGTCCGCTGCAGGCTCCAACTGAAGCATGTGGTCTCCTCCAAGGCCCTTTCCCCCTTAGGTTTCTGTACCTAAATACAAAAAACCCTCCACAATAAGGAAACCCTGGGGGACGCAGCACAACCAGTGCATCCCTGTGGGCTGCTTTCTGAAGTGTGCTGTCCATTCAGGTTTGAGAGGCTGGGAAGAGGAGCCAGGCCAGGCTTCCTGGGCCCCCAGAGTGCTTGGGATGGGACAAATGATGTGTTTGCAGCCTTAGCACAAGGCTGGGGGCCCAGGAGGCTTTAGCAGTGAGTTCTGTGCCGTCCCATAGCTGTCGCTAGGGCAGGTGTAAGCATTTGTCTGGTCCTTCACATTGAGCTACATGCCGGCCCATTTTATTTTTTATTTTTTAATTTATTCTTTAATCTCGAGACAGACTCCTGCTAAAGATGGGAAGTTGCCCAGCCTGGGCTCTAATATGCGATCCTCCTGCCTCAGCCTCCCAGAGTGCAGGGACTGTGGACACAGGCCAGCAGGCTCCAACTTGTGTTGTCACTTTGTTGTGTAAACGGCTTTGTGGAGTGGCCGGGCTGCCTAGTGAAGGTGACCTGGCTCTGTTTGGGCAGAGTATTGGTGTCTTGGAGTTTCGGGGCAAAATGCCACATGCTGGGAAGCTTAAATCAAGTGGAACTTACTCTGCCTGTCATTGGGAATGGAGAAGTCTGGAACCAAGGGGCTGCCCTGGCCCAGGTGCTCTGGGGGAAACTCATCCCTGTGTCCTCCTTGCTCTGCTGGCTGCTGGCCATCCTTAGCTTTCCTCAGTTGATGCTGCACCTCTCTGATCCCTGTCTTTTGTCACCTGTGTATCTAGCTCTTCACATGGCCATCTTATGAAGACACAGTTAATAAACTTAGGGTCCACCCTAGTGCAGTATGACCTTGGCTCTTGAGACCAGGTTTCCCTGTGTAGCCCAGGCTGGCCTCAAATTTGAGATCCTCTTGCCTCAGCCTCACAAATGCTGAGCCAACAGGTGTGTCCCCCCCACCTAATTCAATCGTGCTAACTACAAACAAAAGCAGTAGACCAGAGCCCTACCTGGGCCAGCAGTGCCTCCCATTCAGCAAGAGTTTCCTTCTCAGCAGTTTCTAGATTTGCGTTTCGATGTCTCCTCCGTTGCCTCGGCACACTGCTGGGTGTAACCTGACCAGATTAGAGCACACAAAGCTCACCCATTCATCCTTCTGCTGGGGTTGGGGCCTGAGAAACTCAGAGGGATACTGCCCAATGTCCTCTGGGCTTCTAAGTGCGATTTTCCTATTATAAAGGATTTGGCTAAGGGATTGCCTACATTTACAAGACTGAAAAAACAAGCAAACAAAAGATGAGTACGTGGAAGGCCGCAAGCTTCCTGAGTCCTGGAGTGGGTGCCCCATGTTGGTGACCTTAGGCCTGGACTCACACCTGGCTCCTAACTGCAGCTGTGTCACCAGCCCAGCCAGAGAAAGTCCCCTTCTGCTTCCAAGTGTGTCACTGGATAGCCACGCGAGGAGCGTGGTGACCTGATTCTAGTGGAGGGCGTAGGGGCCAGAGAATCTGACTCTGGGTGCGTGTCTGGGGCTGAAACTGAGCTGGTGCGAGGGCCAGGTTAGACAGGAAACCATGACAAGCCAGGCCCCGTCTCCGGGAGGTAATGGGGACAGCTCGGGCCAGGTGGCCCGCCGTGCATCTGAAAGCGCTGCTGCTGGAGTTTGTGGCACACTCGCGGCTTGGGTTTTACTTTCCAGAAGAGAGGCTGGGGAACTGTACGTTTACTAAGAATCTGAAGTGCTGCTGTCACGGACACCCCGAGGATGCCACTTTGCCCCATGACAAGGCACCCCTGAGAGCTGAAAAGAGGACCTCTTTGTTTCTTGCCCTTTTCTTCCCCATTTTTCTTTTTCTTTTCGTGGATGCGAGGAATGGAACCCAAGGAGTACACGCTACATTCTAGCTATTATTATTATTCTTTTGTTTTTTTGGTGGAATCGGGGATTGAACTCAGACCCTTGCACTTGCCAGGGAAGCACTTATTCCACTGAGCCATCTCCCCAGCCCCTGAATATTATTATTTTTAACACTTGAAATGTAGCCTAAAATTTGGGATCCTCCTGTCTCATCCTCTCAAGTGTCAGGGTTATAGGCATGTGCTGCCATACCAAGATTGTTTTTAAGACAGGGTCTTACTCTGTAATCCAAGGTGAATTTGAGCTCACTGAGTAGCCCAGCCTGGTGTCAACTTTGCAGTCTCCTGCCTCAGCCTCCCAAGGGCTGAGATTTCATAAACTGACTTCAGTTATGGGAAGGTGGGGCCAGGGTGTAGCCTGTGTTTAGCATTCTGGTCCCCACTTTGTCCCCCAGGACTGAGCAAGAGAAAGCTCAGGCAGGTAGTGGAGAGCAGATGGAAACAGCCACACCCTGCTCCAGGGAGAAAGGCAGGAGCCAGAGAGAGGAGCATGGCTTCTTCCTATGCAGCTCCTGAGTCAGCAGTGCCTCACAGAGGCCAGAAGTCCAGTCTTGGACGGTCTTTTGCACATCTGGCTATTGGAACCAAAGGCCAGGACCAGCTGTGTTTGCTGGTCCTGCTTTTCAGGGTGGCTCCTGCCCCTGGCTGCCTTTACTGTCAGCTTGCAGGATGCGGGGTCCAATTCAGGAGGGGAGCCTAGGGGAGCCAGGAGGAGCCTTCGAGGCTGCCCTGATGCTGGGGGTCCTCTCTGCAGGGGTCCCCTTCTTCCCACTCAGGTGCATCTCACGCTCTGACAGGCATCTCTAGCCTCGAGTCTTAGGAGAGTTTAATGGATGGGACTTTGGAATTAAATGATAAAAGCAATTATTAAAACTTTACATTCTTTTTTAAAAAAGCTTTACATTATGTGAAAAAGTTCTTTTCCCTCATCCCATTCCTAATTAGTTTAAAAGTGCCTGCCAGCTTGCAGTTCTCTCGTTTTTTTCGAGACAGGGTATCCCGTATGGTCTGTGCTAGCCTCAAACCCTTGCCGCTCCTTGTGCTCAGCCTCCCAATGGCGGGGATCGCAGGTGCGCCCGCCACCACACCCAGCTGTTCCATTCTTCTACTGCAATACGCAAGACTAGAGGTGGTGAGATGGCTCAGCGGACTAAGTGCCTGCTTCAGCAGGCTCAGGGGGCAGGTCCGGCATGCTGTGCTGAGCCTGTGAACAAGTCCCAGCATGCTGGTGTCCAGTGCTGGGGAGGCTGAAAGCGGGAGGATTACTGTGAGTCTGAGCTGCAAGGTGAGACCCTGTACCAAATACATAAAAAAAAAAAAGAAAAAAAGACTAGAGGTGGCTGTGCTCTGGGAAACTTTGTGAGCGTGGTTTGGCCTGCAGCTGTTGGTGGCCAGCCATCCTGGCGGGAGTCAGCCTCCCACGCCTGGTGACTGCAGGTGGCTGGGGCAGCACTCACCAGGGCTGCCTCGGGGCCCAAGGGCTACATAGAAGCCACATGGAAACCCAGGGCTGCCTCGGGGCCCAAGGGCTACATAGAAGCCACATGGAAACCCAGGGCTGCCTCGGGGCCCAAGGGCTACATAGAAGCCACATGGAAACCCAGGGCTGCCTCAGGGCCCAAGGGCTACATAGAAGCCACATGGAAACCCATGGTGCCTCAGGGCCCAAGGGCTACATAGAAGCCACATGGAAAC
>PVKA01048044.1:0-14003 GCA_004027165.1 Ctenomys sociabilis
TTCTTACAGAGAAGAGATAGATACTACGACAAAACTATCTTTTTAATAAACTGAGATAAAATAGCATAAATAAAACAAAGTAGAATTTATATTAAGATGTTTAACAAGACTCACACAACATAGAGGTTGAACTTAAATTGTTACTGATGCTGAATTTTCTGCATTTTCTAAAGAATAACATTGAGTAAATGGGAACTTAGGAAAATCTATTTGGAAATACCTTAAGAATCTGAAGAATTATTTATATTCCATAGCTGTCGAGAAAATTAGAAAATTAGAGAGATTGTAAGCCTCAAAAGCATATGTATTGTTGCATTTTGCTCTGTTTCTATCTTTGTTTTTGCTTTTGTTTTTGTTTTTACTCTTTAAAATAAAATTTGAAGAAAGAACTTAAGTGTTATTTCAGTCTCCACACCAAGTACATGCTTGTACAAACCCCACAGTGGGCATCTGGACCCTCTAGGGAAATAGCATTCCGTCCTCTGGACATGAGCCATAAAACACAGGTTTAAGCCTCCACTGGAGAAATTAGGTGGTCAACACTTTGACACTTGCCCTCTGTGAAAGCTTAAGTAAAACTCCAAAAAAGGTATACTCTACCCAAAGTCTGACCCATAGCAACTACTATAAAACATTAAGTATGTGATGTTTTAAAATATTCTGTGATAATTATTTATAATAACAATAGAACAACAATGAAAACCTCATCTAATACGTTTTTTTTTCACCCATGGAGACTAAATTTTCCCACATTAGGGAATTAGTTCGATGTTTATGGAAAATGCAAAAACGTATTAGCTAGCGGTATAATTATTGTAAACTATTAATAAGTGCACACAATCAAAGTCTATGGATATTCCTATCTTTTTCCTATTTTTCCACACTCATGTTATTTCATAACTTGTAATGAACTCCAGTAAAGCTGAGGAACTTGATACAAATTCAAATTTCTAGCTTCATGCCCAAAGATTTACTTTAAGGAGGTCAAGTTTGTTTTAATTTATTTCTTCTACTTTGCACTTATAATGCTATCAAATTTCACCTTGAGTTGTTTCATTCTGAATGACTTTAGCTGTTTGCAAGTATTCATTTGTTTTATTCAGCGTATTTCAGTTTGTGTGTGTGTGTGTGTGTGTGTGTGTGTGTGTGTGTGTGTGTGTGTGTTACTGAGTAGACATGATTCAGAGCACTGTGGTAGGGTATAGAACAGTAAGAGTGGATAGGGATATTGTCCTCACGAAGTTTCTATCATAGTAAAGAGTCAAGCCAATATGTACATATGGAGAAAGTGGGGAAATAGAAGTCAGCAGAAATTAACACAGAAATACAAATGTATCAGCTGCAGAAAAATATCACAAGTGAAAAGGAAATAGATTTGAACATAAATCTAGGAGGCACAGAGGGAGAGCAGAAGATGGAGGAGGAAAGGGGAAGTATAAGCCATTAAGATGAAATATGGACATTTACTAATTTCCTAAGATTAATGTAAATATCATGATTATATATTATATCATACTTTTGTACATATTTATCCCACCTCTAAAAAATATGTTTCAAATTATGTCAGGGACGGAAGAAAGTCCACAGAGAAATCAAGAAAACAACGTAATCAAGAGCACAGAGTTGGAAAGTGAGTTGGGAGCTCACTGTGTTTTGTGTCTATGTTTTCATTCTGATTTCTGAACTCAAGCCTCGTCTCCGGTGGGACTTCTTTGCAGCACTCTGATATGCTAGAAAAAGCTGCGCTTGTGTGGAGTTTTCATTTCAATCCCACTCTGCCAAAGTTGTTTAGATTTTTCCCAGGTTAGTGGCTACCTATTTCACACTTTGTGGTGGGTTTCTAGTTCTAAAATTCCTCAATTCAGTCGATTTATTTAATATGCCTATTTAGGTAGTGATGAAATTCTGGGACCAAGTAAGATTAAGTTGCTGTTGGTTTTTTTTTTTTTTTCTGGTGGAACTGGGGTTTGAATTCAGACCCTTGCTCTTGTCAGGGAAATGCTTATTCTATTATCAATAGAATAATTTCCCCAGCCCCGAGATAAAGATTTTGAAAGCAGAAGAGAAGTCATTTGGAAAAGAGGAAAGTAAATAAAAATGATATAATTGCTTGTTTACTTACAGACTTTTCAATCACCCTTTTCCTTTCTTCTTTCTTTGCAGTGCTGGGGATCAAATCCAGGCTTGCCAACATACTAGTCAAATAGTCTATCAATGAAGCATAACCCTTTTCCCAAGTCTTTGAAAAATAACCAGTCACATGGGCAACCAGGCTGCTGTATGCGTTAAAATATTATAAGAAATTTTTTTTCACATTTACTTTTAGTTACTGTAACTTCTTTGTATTTTACTGAATTTAGTGTCTGAATCCTATTTTTGATCTGTTTGTTTTCTTTTGCACCTATTCTGTTTGTTTTCTTTTGCATCTATTTTGCACCTATTCTAGTTCAAGTTATCTTGCTTTCCTAGCTGACTTTCTAAGAAGTCACTCACCCCACAGATGAGGTTCAGCTTCACCATTCAGCGCATCTAGACCGTGGTGACACAGGCAGTTTGTTCATTGCATGTATCACTGTTATTAACTTTTCATTTTATTGCCTATACCATGGCAGGGAAATACAATAATCCATTTAAACATATCAACAAGAAGATGCTGGATGTCTTCCTGTATTTTCTCTTGCAGTAATATGCATATTAAACAACAACAAAATAAAACTTCTGGGGGCCAGGGAGATGGCTCAGTGGAATAAGCACTTCCCTGACAAGGGCAAGGTCCTGAGTTCAATCCCCAATTCCATCAAAAAAACAACAACAACAAAAAATTGGATGTTCTCCACATTTGAGTAGGGTTAAGAAAATGTGTTTTAAGATGTCTGGATCCAGAGTTCTTTTGCATATATTTGCTCTAAGTTTTGAGTTGAGTTAAGTAGGAAATTTCATGAACTCTATTGTGTTTATTCATACAATATAATTTAAAGCTCATATTGGAAATGTAAAAGCTTGCTGAATATTAATAGTTACAAGAAAATCAAGCTAAACATGATAAATTAGGTTTCTTGAAATTTTGTCTAGCTTTGAAATTTTCAAGTATTAAAAAGATGAAAGCATAGTAGTAGTTTGTCAACTGCTCGTTATAGGAAAAAAAACTATTTTCTTATTCTAAAGTATATTCAATATTCTTCCAACTTGAACAGTGTATTGTTAGCTTTAATGTTTTTCCTTTGAGAAAAAAGTCACTTGACCCAGGAAGATATCCCCATTTTTATATTAAAATTCCTTTTTCTGCACTACTTCACAATACATCCACGTTATGGATTTCATTTTCACTGTCTGGATATCTAGTTGGGAGATAGATTGTGTGAAGTTTCAATATTCAATTTATATGTAATCATAGCACAATTTGTTTGAGATGTCATTTTATTTTGTCATGTTTTCTATCTTTTCCCTGCTTTTGGTAGACCCAATGAAAATCAATTCCATTTCAGTCCAGTAATGTTGAAGTCTATCTCCCTTTTGCCTATAATGAAACATGCCTGTTTAATTCTTATTTAAAGTTTTTAAATTTTAGATATTTACCACTAGAAAGGAGTCTGAAATTCTCATAGTGTTTCACTGAAATTTTAGGTTCTGTGATTCTGGTTTTTTTTTGGAAAACTGGTTCAAAAGCTGTAAATCTCCTTGTCCTTTGTTTATTATTGGGATGATTGATACATGATTTTTAGAATTTTTTACCTTTGATTGTTAGTTTTTCTGTTTTGAAAAATCATGTATGTGTAACACTCTAAGCAACAACAAATTTCATACAATTTTTGTACCTAGAATATAATCTGTTACAAATTGCATGAATAAATAATGTAAAAGTATAAATTTAATTGGACTGGTCTTTTCTACTGTCAATATCTATCATATATAAAGAACTTAAAAAATAAAACAAGAAAATCAAAAAAATAGCAAACAAAATGAGTATGTATTTTCTAAAAGAAGTGTAAAAGATCAATAAACACAAGGAAAATGTTTGATGTATCTGGCCATCAAAGAAATGCAAATTACAACAATACTAAGAATCCGTTTTCCTTCAGAAAGGATGATAATCATCAAGAAATCAAATAACAGCAAATGCTGACAAGGTTAGAGGGGAAACATATCTTCTATATTATTAGTGAGAATGTTAAAATGGTATGTACACCCATAGAAAAGGTCTACAGGAAGATTTCCCAAAACTCTAGAAGTAGGAATTCCTTCTGATTCAGCTATTCCCTATATGGGTATATTTAAGAAAGTGTTACAGAAATAATACTACGTGGATACATGCATATTCATATGTACTGAAGTACAACTCATGGTAGACCAACCTTTGAAGTGGCCTCTATGTGCTTCAACAGATGAATGGCTAAAGAAAATGTGGTATTTATACATAATGGATACCAACTCATCAAAAAGAAGAACAGACCTGAATAGTTTGTAGGAAAATTGATGCACTTAAAGACCATAATTGTAAGTGAAATGAGCTGGACATAGAAGATTAAATAACACATGGTTTCTCTTGCGTGAGAAACCCAAATTATAAAGAGGGTGATACACAATAATTGCAGAGTGGGAGTCAGATTTTTGACAAAGGGAAGTATATCAAGAGACGAAGGGAACAGGATGCAAATAAATCAAGATGTGTTGTGTACATGTGCCACCCCATATAATGAATACCACCATTTGATACAAACTAATAAAAGTAAAGACTATCATTATTCACAACTATTATTTAGTAATTTAAAGTTGAAATGCACCCTCTGATCACACAACTAGTTAGATGCTTTGCAAGAGCTTTGGCTTGTTTCACATAATTTTGAGACTGGGTATTGTGCCTTTCCCAGGTTATCCTCAAACTACTGATCCTTTCATCTCAGCCTCATGTGTATGTGGGACAGAAGACATGCGCCACTGCACATAACTTATAAGAATGTTTTAACAATGATAGGGAGAGTGCCTTTTGGGAAAAATTCTGAATCTCCCTTCTTATCGATTTTGATAAACTTTGAGAAGGATTTTCTGAAAGAACATAAGATGTTTGAAATTTTGAATTATGTTTCCTGTTGTCTCTGCAAAGGATTTTAAAACCTCTATTTTAGAGAGAGCATTTTCCTTAACAAGTGTAATAAAGGTAATATTTGGTTCAAAAGAAACTTAAAATTTATATTTTAAGTTTATCTACTTAAATTGAGAATAAGACATGGAGTTTCTAACACTGCTCCTTGGTGGAAAACATGTCCAAATTCAAAAGATAAATATGATATATGTTACTTGGCATGATAAGAAGCATGGACAGAGAAATAGATTATTACAAATGAACCCAGTTCATGTAGCAAGTATTTCTAACAGATAGCAGAATATGTCAAGCACCTTTCTCACAGATGATGCAAAATATAGATTATACCCACAAAAGGTGATGGCATACATTAACCTGTCTGAAATGAGGATGAAGAGAAAAGTGAATGTACATTTATATTTTATAAATAATATATTTCAGAAACTCAGAATCTGAACCTCTTTACATATAAGGTGAAGGAAAGACTTGGCTGATTTAATTCAATATCTATCCCTCTGGACAACCTGAAGAATAAATGATAACCCTACATTCTCCCATTTTATGCTTCACAGAAAATATATATGAAATAATTAGTAATAGAATATTCTCAGTCCTTATTTTTCCTAAGCCTACAGAAGTCATCAAAAAGAGTTGGAGCAACAATGGAAATCATGTTTAAAAAATGTTTCTGGCCTTTTTACCAAGATGGTTTTGAAGGCGAAGAAGGAAGTCCCTGCCCACCCCCCACCCCAGATCTGAAGCCAAAGCTAAAGCTTTGAGGGCCAAGAAGGCCATGCTGAAAGGCATTCACAACTACAAAAAAACGAAGATATGAACGTCACCCACCTTACTTCATCCCAAGACAGTGTTATTCCCAGCATCCCAAATACCCTCAGAAGAGCAACCCCAAGAGAAACAAGCTTGACCACTATGCCATCATCAAGTTCCCCTGACCACAGTGTCAGCCACGAAAAAGATCGAAGACAACATCAGACTTGTGTTCATTGTGGATGATAAAGCCAACAAGCACCAAATCAAACAAGCTGTAAAGAAGCTCTGTGACATTTACGTTGCCAAGGTCAATACCCTAATGTGGCCTGATGGAGAGAAAAAGGCATATGTTCAACTAGCTCCTGATTATGATGCATTGGATATTGCCAACAAATTTGGGATCATCTAAACTGAGTCCAGCTGGCTAATTCTAAATATATACTTTTTTCCCCACAAAAAATAAAACCACATTTCCATTAAAGTATATTATCCATGAAATATTTTTATATATAATCTTACTGGTAATAAATGGATATTGTTTAGTATCCTGTAGTGCTTTATCAATTGTATCGATTTGACAAGTTAAAAGCTTAACTAAAAGAGGCTCAGCAAATCCAAACCTAGAATGTTTGGATTCTACCAAACATTAGGTGGAATTAGGGCCCTACCCTAAAGTGACTGATCTGCTTAGTGGTATACAAAGGAATTGTGAGAGGACAGAGCGCTACATTTCCTCTGAGGAGGTCTGGTCTTCACAGTCCCTTTGGACACTGTCCCTTGGCTTCTAGTGCAGACTCTTCAACCTCTTCAGCCTCCTGGTGTAGACTTATCAGCCTTCCTCTCAGACCCATGAGCCTTCTGATATGGACTTGCACAGGGCAGTGCACTAAGCTCCAGACCTTGCACTCAATCCTTCAGTCTCTAGTGCCCCCTCTGCACGCTTCCTTGTCAACTCTGGCTGACCATCATATACCAATCTTGTGGTTTATTATACATTTATACACCTTATGTATATTTGTTCCTCTAGTAAAACACTGACTGATATATGTCCTATCTTTGATATGTTCTACAAATGAAATTATAAGTTTCATAGCATGGTTCACAGTAAGAATAAGTAATGAGTAGAGCCAGAATTCTTTTTATAATGGAAATGTTAAACCATCATATATTTAAAAAAAATTAAAAGAGCATGATTCATGAAAATCTCTAGATAAAAATGTTTGAGAGCATGGATGGTTGCCTATGTATAGGCCTCATTAAGATTAATCAAGGATCCTTTCACCAAGTCCTTGTTGTGGGAAATGGTTTATCTCACAAGTTATTCCTGAGTACTTATATGAAAACACAAGAGCTTCTCTACACTTTCATAATAATAAGTCAGCTGCTTCTGGGATTCGTTAAATTAGAACACAGAGTCCTCCCAACATGCCAACTCTCTCTGGCAAGGAGAGAGAACATCTGTACCTTCCTTAGGTGTGTAACAATTCTTCAATCTCCCAGTGTTTACCAATTATACTGCCAAAGAGAGAAAGGGAATTATTTGGTGAATTTGTTTGTGCATTTTTTTCCATGTGTGCCATAGACCAACGTGTAATTTTATTGTTGCTGCTATTGAGCAAATGGCTACATAGAAATGTGGCTTTTCCAGAGAGGGGTAAATAATGCCTTGCTATGGGACCTCATATCTTATAACTTATTTTAAAGAGGAAAATGAAACAAAACAAAAATAACCAGAACAAGGTAGAAACAAAGCAACATAAAACAATACAAATAGTGCAGACTTTCAAACCAAGAATAGAAAACTAACAATGGTTGTTACAGTACACATTGTTATCATTAATTTTGTTGCTCAGATTATAAGATAGAAGTATGCCAGATGGATCAAACAATAAAACATTAACTATACCTTTGAATAAAACTTAATTTTTCCTTGTCTTTTTTATTTTTTAATTTATTTTAAGGAGAGTATAATAATAATAGATAAGACATTAAGGGGGAATGGGATATCTTTTGTTTTTCCCTCAAATAAACTTTATTCTCCAGTTCTTTGTCTTTTATTAGAGGAAGCTGCAGTTAATTTGTATCTAGTGATAGAAGTGCAGCAGCACAGAAAATTGTTATAGGACACAAAGCAGGAACTTAGGTTCGCAGAATCAGATAGCAGGACTCAGGGCATAGTGACTGTGACCTTGAGGACCACACGTACAGCCTCTGGAGGACCAAGTTTGTATGGCTCCTCCAAGAACTCAGTTGGCAGGAGCAAATGCTTGCATTCAAAACAGCATGTCCAGTTAATTGGTTATCACCCAAAGGAATGGTCTTCTGTGGTTAGTGTGAGAGGCCTCTTAATGTTAATAACTTAATGTTAAGTTATTTCTTCTAAACTATACTTGCATAAACAGCGCTGGCTGCACAAAATACCTATTGGTGGCTAGATTCAGTTCCTCTGAATGCTTTTCTGTTGTTTTTGCTGACTTAGAAAGCATGTACTATCCAATTAAAGAAATGTGCAAAACATGGCCCAAAGACAAATTGCCATCTCAGGTGGCACACGGCTTGCTTAGACCTTATTATTAGGAAAGAAAACCCCAAGAGAAAAAGAGACCGAGGGGTGAACCACTCAGTAATCTCGTCATGCACCTTCTGCTGCACATTCATTAGAACATCAGATTTTTTAAAGCTGATCACGTAGATTGCTACTTGCTGAGAGATATTGGTTGGTGAATGAGAGCTATTGCAGTCTGACTGAAATGGTTTAAACAATGAATTACTCTAGTGGGCTAAAACCTATTGCAGAAAAAGCAGAACTTCGTGGATTCAACCACATGCTGGTGAGCATTCGCATTTATCCTCTTGATAGACTTAGACCCTTGGAAATAATTTGTGAGAGCATTTTCTTTACACTACTAAATTCTCAGAGGAAATGTGACCTCTGAAATTAACAGTGGCTGTGCAACATGTCCAGCAATGTTTAAGATAGACTTGTGTTTAGAGTGGTGATTATAGAATGTTTTGTGATACTTCTTAATCTCAAAAAAAGCTTCCTTCAGTACTATATGAAATCATCTTGTGGGCAATTTGCCTGTGTTCTGTGCATATTTCTTTTGGCTCTTATAATGGATTTATTTATAAATGAAATAAGAATTTATGTCATTTAAGGACCCTTCCAGCTTCCAGGTGACCTCTCACGGATCTCCTTCTCTATCTCTCTCCCTCTGAGAAGAGAAACAGCTTCTATTATATTCATGTGTATTTCTTTCAGGAAAAGAAAAACTTGTACAGTAAATATTTTAATGTTAAATTTATTGGGATGCCATGATTTAGCACAAGTCACCTCTGGTCTCTACAGATACAAGAGCAGCTCAAAGTAGTGGCCATTAGTCTCTAGACATTTACTAGTCAGCGAGCTGCTGCTTGGGTCCCCGTGGTCACTGAGAATGCCCACATGCATTTGCAAACTGTTCTCTAAGGGCCAGCAGGGCAGTGAATTTTCTGAAATATACAACATTTTCTAGTGCCCCATTAGGAGGGTAACTCCTTCTGTTGAAAAATATGGTACTTTTCCAGAAGTCTGTGCACATGTTTTTGCAGAGGATCTATCTATCTATCTATCTATCTATCTATCTATCTATCTATCTATCTATCTATCTATCTGTCTGTCTATCATCTATCTGTCTATCCTTTTGAAGACATTTTTAAGGACGTTTTTGTGGGTTCAACTGCTGGTTCATCATTCAATATCTTGAGAATTTTCTACCATTTCCTATTCAATGTGTTCTAGCACTGCAATTATGTTCATTATATTGCTCACTATCAAGGTATACATGCCATAAATAGAACATATTATATATGTATTTTATACACTGTATAAACCTATATATTATATAGTATTAAATGTGTTATTATACTTAATGTATGTATATATTTATATATACATATATAAATAAATAAATGTATATATATATATATATTCATGGAGTATTAGAGAATAACTTACATAGTCCAGACACAATACAATGACTTTATTGTTAGCCTCTAATATGTACAAGTATATCAACTGTCCCCCAGTATGGACAAAACTGGGGTTAAGATTAAAATATTTTCTGATTAATAAAAATGACAATGTTATCTGTAAATAACTAGCAGTATAGCTATAGTTGTGTGTAGCCTTTGACCACCTACTAAAGACAAACAGAAAAGAAACACTTCAGGAATGTTCAAACAATATCAGGAGAAACTGATATTTGCACTGTGGTACCAACTAACCTTAATTAGCACTACAGTATAAATATCAGAGTATTAATGGCACCTAGCTCTGTATTATATGCTACAGTGGGAAACAGAATGGATCCAGGACAGAGGAGGGTGAGACCGATGACTCTGCCTTCCTCTGTCATCTTTGTCTCTACTGGCTGTGTGGACGCTAGTGTGCGTCCACACAGTGGATTTATCCACTGTGGGATTTGTATCTTTATGGTACTAGAAATAATTGAGGTATAAATGTGTTAATATCTTCAGGTGTTTTATGTCTCTTGCACTCCAATGGTCTGCATTTTATAAAAAGAAAGCAAACTGCTGTTTCACTGGAGCAGTAAGCCACGGGGAATACATAAGTGCCAACAGAAGGCGAAAACCAAAAGAGCAACAACCATAGAGCCAGATCTCAGATAAAGGGCTGGTGAGCAATGCAATGGACGCAACTGTGGTGCTAGAGCACACTTAAGAGGGCATGGCAGGAGTTGCACAAGGACAATGAGGAGTGACCTAGCTGTTGATCCCACAATAAAATCTCTAAAAATATGTTTTCAAAAATCAGTGTTTCCTTCTGATTTACAAATAATAGAGATCTGAGATGTAAATGAAAAGATCAGGCCAGGTCATCCTCCAGACACTTAGAGCATGGGTGCTTACAAATGAAGGATGAGGTAGGGGCCGAGTGAAGGATATTTTGGGGGTCTTGGGCACAAAATACCAAAGTTTCAGAGTTACATCTTAAGGGTCCATTGTTTACCTTGGCATTCAGAAAAGTTAGTGGACTGTTCCAGTAGGCAAGGAAGTTATTCAACATTCAATGTATAGGAAATAGAACAAATATTCTTTACATTTACAAATGTTGGGGTAGGGGCGTGGGGAGAGGGCTCAGTGGAATAAGCACTTTCCTCAAGTGCAAGGGCCTGGGTTCAATCCCTGTTTCTGAAAAAAAAAAATGCTGGGGCCAGCGAGATAGCTCAGCAGACTAAAGTACTTGCTTAGGCAAGCTTAGGTAAAAGTAGAGCCTGGACTCAATCCTCAGTAGCACATGTTGTGCCAGCCATACCCCTAGGGAGCGCTGAGCCAGAAAGCAAGTCCGGCTTGGTTCCAGATGCCTGTAATTCTAGCTTTAGGGAAGCTCTGACAACAAGAGGATCACTACAAGTGCAAGCTACATAGTGAGACCTGTAACAACCAAATGTATATATATATATATATATATATATATATATATATATATATATATATATATATATATATATATATATATATATATATATATATATATATATATATATATATACCTAGGTATATATATATATATATACCTAGATAGATAGACAGACAGACAGATAGATAGATAGATAGATAGATAGATAGATAGATAGATAGATAGATAGATAGATAGATAGATAGATGAAATCTTGTGGGGTGATGTCTACCACCATGCAAAAATAAAGAAAATACACACACACATGCAAAAAAAACTTAACAGTCCTCTTTCAATGACTAGCAACTGAAGTGAATCTAGTATACCAACACTATTTAAGAAATTTAGTGTAAACAAACCTGTATCGTAACATCATGTAACTCAGTTGTGTCCCAAATTTTCTGAACAATGAGATTATGAGGCCAGAGAGGAAAGTGACTGATGATGTATAATGTGCCTAATGAGAGTCACAAGGAGAGAAAACATTTTCTCAGGCTTTCACAGAGAGCAAATTGGTCAAGCAATGGCTGTGATTCACCCACATGGCTGGCACTCGCAAAGGATCTACAGACTGTGGTACAGGGTTTCAGGGTAAATCCTGAGAGGATTTGACTGACCTTGTCAGATACAGAAGTCACATTTCTTGTTATGTAGGTCTTGCTTTATCTTGTTCTTAACCATCCAGCAGAAAACTATAAAACCAGTCCTGTGGATAACCCACTATTATTGTGAACTACTGGACTACATGGGATTATTTTGCTTAATTCATATACCTACAATATTTAAATGGCGATGGAATACCCATCTCTGACAAAACTAAACGAAAAAGGAGATATAAATGAAGGAGCATTTTGTATCTGTATATACAAAATGGTTAGGATAGATATACAGCTACTTTCTCTTAATTCAATGAGAAGAAAGATTTGTATTAATAGTGTTTGGGCAGGATATCATGTCTGCATCTTGTTCTGTGAATAACCACTACGAAGACAACAATCTGCAATGTATTAATTATTGAAACTGTCCTACTAATTGGTTTTGAAACTGTCTCATTGTTATTTGTTTCTCAATAAAATTAATGAAAAAAAGAAATTTAGGAAAGAATCATAAAATTTACAATAAGATCTAAAAATATCTACAAGTAAATATATTGTTGCAGGTTTTAATGATGCATTCTTTCATAGGTTTTATAGTTCAAAGAACAGTGCAAAATTAAAAGTAACTCAGTAAAATGTGGATTGAGTTAAGGAAGGAATAAGTGAGAAGGTAAAATTATAAACAGAACAATCCAAACAAGAAAGGAAAGGAAAACAAATTTTTAATGTAAATAAATTTGAGTGAAAGACAAGAGAGGTGAGCATGTAGGTATACAACAGAGAAGATACAGTGTAGAAGTGAAAGATTAAAAGAAAACACACACACACAACCAGGAATTTAAAAGAATAAAAAATAAAAGGATAGATTTAGGAGCTAATCAAAAGTGAAATTTCCATATCAATGGAGGTGAATATCTGATTGAAATATAATAAAAGGCCTGTAATATGTATGCTGAAAGTTGTTTCGTGTGCCAGTCAGAAATGAAATTCAATAATCAATATTAAAGTAAAGTTATTGGATTTTAGAAATAAAGAGATGAATGTTTTGGCAGGATGGCAAAAGATTAAGTCACCTTTCAGAGAAAAAAGAATCTAACATGATCATTTATTTAAGTCACTCAGTGCTACTGTTCAAGTCCAGAAGACAGTGCATTTAAAATAGTCTTAGTAAAATAAAGGCTGAACTGAACATTTTTCATCCAAACAAGCTCTTTCAATTATAAACACTACAGAGGAATAATTTTCCCAAGAATCTCTTGAGCAGCCTGAGAGAGTGAGTACAATCTGCCAGAAGTTGGTTAAAATCTATCCAAAGCTGCAAAACTTCAAAATGAATGAAACTAAAACTAAATCAGTAAGAAGAGTACCAAAATCTAGCTTACATGTAATTAAGGAACTAATGAAATTTGGGAAGGGAGAAGGAGACAGTCTGGGAATTCACTTGGCTGTTTCCCTCGCTACAGCTAAGAGCACATACTTCAGTGTGGACCTAAGGAATCTGCAGAAAAGTAGCTGTCTTTAATTACAGTAATCTGAGCAATAAGTGTGCACAATAGACATACATTTATTATTTGTTTATAAAAAGGTTGATGATTTATACACAATAGAACTAAGTGTAATTTCTGAATATATTATTTAAAGATACTTGAACATTAATTGAAGTCTTGTAAATGTATGAAACAATAGTAAAAATCTGGACAGAGAGAGAGAGAGAGAGAGAGAGAGAGAATTTGCTGATACTAGGGAATTGGCTCAGTTGTGGACACTGGTAAATCTGAAACATGAAGATGGGAAACTGGAAAAATGGATGAAGCTCAACCTCAGTCAATTGAGGGCTGAATTAATTCTCTCTGCTGCAGGAAAACCATTGTTTTCTCTGAAGGCTTTCAGCAGATTTCATGAGGCCCATCTGTATTATGGAGTGCATTTGCTTACTTACTATACTACTTAGATATTAATTTCCTTAAGAAAAACTACCTTCACAGAAACATTTAGTTAGTATTTGCCAAAATGTCTGGGTAATGTGCTCTAGTCAAATTGACATATAAAATTAACTATCACATATATATATATATATATATATATATATATATAT
>PVKA01048045.1:0-14001 GCA_004027165.1 Ctenomys sociabilis
ACTCGTCCTCACACTTTTAAGGGGCCTTGAATCCTTCTGTGATCCCATGGATGGCATTGAAGATAATTTGGATGTCTCATCATCTTGTTTGGGTTGATCAGAGGGCCCTCACTCAGAAGAATATAACAGCAGCTCATATGCTCGTTATGAACAGAATAAAGAAAGGTACCTAGAAACTGCAATAGCAAAAAAAAAAAAAAAAAGCCTAGAAGATGGAGATTGTTATAGTATTTGTGGGTATTCTATCACACCATGAAACCCAGGAATTTCTCTGTCCTATAGGTATTCCTTTACACCTTTCCCTAATGGTGATGGATTTAAAAGAATTTTCTATCATTCTCCATCATGAAGATAACAAAAATACTTTGCTTTTATTTTATAAACAGTTTCCTATGCACTGTTTTCAATGGTGTTGTGTACCACAGGGAATTATGAATATTCCAACCCTGTACCAAGAGTTTGTGGCTGCAACCATTCTGTCAGTACAACCGGCCTATCCATCTGGATACATTACAGAGGTGAAATTCTTCTAGCACATGAATTCCCATCCACCTTCCATTGAACTCTTCTCCAAATAAATGATGCCCATCACAATGTAGGTCTAGTGAAAGCACAACACCCTTTTCATATTTGTGACACTTTCAACAAAGGCAAATTTTGACCCAACTGTTCAGATCCAGGTTAAGGGTGTCAGGGAGATGGTTCTACAGTAAGCTTGTCTCTGGCAAGCGCAAGGGCCTGAGTTCAATCCTTGGCTCAAAAACACTGATCCATGTTAAACACCTTATAATACTAAATGGTTCTCATGCTTTACCTGGCAATATTAATAGGTTTCACCTAGATCTGGTTTCACCAGCTACACATCATGTAAGTCATCTGTTTGACATTTTCAAGGGAGACAGCCCAGACTTTTAAAGAAAGATTTACACCAGAGGGAAAACTCTCTAAGATAAGTTAATCAGCTCTTCTTTTTTATTCTTTGTATTTATTCCTGTTGTGACACATTAGTTCTTTGCTCTTTTGTATTACTGGGTTTCATTCCACTGTATGAACGCATCAAGGTTCATTTACTCTTCTTCTACTTAGTGCATGTGTAAACTATTTACATCCTTTGACTATTACATATTCATAAAACTACTTGAGAAGATTCATATAAAACTATTTTCGTGGACATAAGTGTGCACTTCTTTTGTGTTCCTACACTTCAGTTCAATTGTGAGGTGAACATTAAGTCTTGTATTTTATATTTGAAGAAACTTGAAACCTTTACAAATAATAATGCATATTTCATTTAAAAAAAAAAACTAAGTGTATTGTGCATATTGCACTTACGATACATCAGAATTTGTATTGGATGAGCCACATTACAAATACTCAGTAGCCGCACAGTGAGGCTTAATGACCACTGAATGCGATAGCACAGGTCAGTGTCTTTGCCCAGATGTCCTAGATTGGATCCCCCAAATCATGACTATTTTCACTACTAAGATATATGAGCATATACATATTTGTGTATCTTTCCCTGCTGTTTTACCCAGCATAAACACACAGGCAAAGTTCTATCTTTATCACACTTTTATGACTTATTTATCTTTCTTTACTGAATATTTCAATAAACAGATGGCAATGAGTACACTCGATTTACAGTAATTTATTCATGTGATGGTGAAACTTATTTCTCATGGGATTGAAGGTGGTAAATTAACAGAAATATACTCCACAAAATGAAGCTATAGAACCTCAATAAATGTAGAGCCAGTGGCCCCAGACCCAGCGAAGCTCAGCCCTCAAATGAGTGCTCCAGGCCTGCCGCCCGGGGAAACCTTTTCCAGACTTCTCTGGTTCCAGCCTGCAGTCCCGGACCCAGCACAGCTTGGATGACCCAACACAGCCTACCCAGTGAACAAGGACATCCACTATCCTTTTGTGATTCCAGCGTATCCAGCAAAGCCTAGGCCTACCCACCTAGAGAGTGACCTGCCTGAAACACAAGGGCCAACTCTGGCAACTTTTCAAATCCTCGCCCCAAAGCCAGCCAAGATAGTGGGAATTTTCACTACTCATTCTGCATCTCAGACCGGTTCGTGCTCACCTGACCAGGGAACCAACAGAGGGAAACCACAAGAGCTACAGCAAAAAGGAACTGCAAACAATACCTAGATCCAGGCCAGGCATAACTGGATAATCTCAAACATAATAGACTGGCACCTGAATCTCATTACACCATAAGATTATAGCTGCACCAAAGATCTACAACAAATGACAGAGATCAGTGCTATACAAAACAAAAAAGACAAGGAGAAAAATGCAATCTCAGGCCTCGAGTCCACCAGCAAATGCAGAGAACACTAGCTCAGCTGAAAAAAAATGAATTAACAGACATGGAAAGCAAAAGAAAGACAGCAGAAAGGTATAGAGGAGCTCCGCAGAGAATTAGTTCCTGAAAGAAGAAAAAAGAAATACATGAATACTTAGCATCAGAAATAAAGAAGCAAAACCAGAAACATTGTGAGGAAAACCAATGCTCATCCAGAACAAGTGTACAGAGAACTAATCCAGCTGAAATGTATAAATTAACATTATCTGAAGCAAAGAAACAACAGGAGAAAGGTCATGAGGAATTCAAAGAAGAAATAATTTCTGAAATCAAAAAAGAATTCTTTGAAAAAAAAGAATTCTTTGAAATCATAGCATCTGAAATACAGAAACAAGTCAGGAAATATACAGAGGAAACCCAACTTGGAAGAAATGCTGGAGAAAATCAATTAGTAAGTACCTCTAAAGAAGACATGGATGAAAAAATAGAGGAGATCAGAAATATGAGGGATTCCTTGAATGAGCAATACTGAAAAGAAATAGAACGCAGGAAACAGAATCAAAGAGACAGAAAAGAAATAAAAATATCAATCACAAGTGTACAAAACCATTTGAGTGAAATCAAAGACAGAGTTTCAGATCTTGAAGACGCTGGTGCAGCTAGTGAAAAGGTGAGAAAGAATCTCTTAAAAACAACGAGAATGCAGGAAAAAATAATCCTTCTCCTGCAAGATGATGCCAGGATGAATAATGTGAGAATAATTGGTATCAATAACAATGAAAGAGTCAATACAAATGACATAAAAAGAATTTGGGGAGAAGTAATCACAGAAAACTTCCCAAACATGAGGAAACAATCCAACATTCAGGTAACTGAAGCACACACAACACCAAATAACTTCAACCCAAGTAAAAACACAATGAGACATATAATCGTTAAGATCTCAGAAATCTAACATGAACATAATATACTGAAAACTGCTACCTAGAAGAAGGAGCTCACATTCAAAGGAAAAACCATCAGAATTACAGCGGACTTCTCTACACAAACCATCAAGGCAAGGAGAGCATGGAGCACAGTTCTTCAAGTTCTGCACGAAAACAAATTCCAGCCCAGACTACTATACCCTGCAAAACTCTCTTTCAAGTTTGATGGAGAAGTGAAATACTTCCATGACAAAGAACAACTAAAGAATTTCATGATGACAAAGCCATCGCTTCGCAGGCTGCTGAAAGATGTTCTAGAGAGAGACCACAGTGACCAGAACTCCATGAATGAAAATGGAAGGAACCCCCTAAACAGGACAGACAAACACAGGACAAAAAGGAGGTAAACAATAATAGGTAAATATCATGACACACACAGGTCAACACATTTCAATTATAACCATCAATGTAAATGGACTCAGTTCACCAATTAAGAGAAATAGGCTGGCACAATTAATTACAAAACAAAATGCAACAATATGCTGTATGCAAGAAACACACTTAACTCAAAAGGACATTAATAGGCTCAAAGTCAAAGGATGGAAAACAATACTACATGCCCCAGCACCTCAGAAAAAAGCAGGAGTAGCAATTCTGTTCTCAGACAGTCTCAACTTCAAAACAAGAAGGATGAGATGACACATAAGGCCACTACATATTGCTCAGGGGAAAAATTCAAAAGGAAGAGTAACACCCATAAATATCTATGCACCAAACACAGGAGCAAACCAATATGTGAGACAAATCTTAATGGACATGGAAAACCTAATATCTAAGATGACAATCTTAACGGGAGAATTTAACAAACCCTTATCTCAAAAAGATAGATCAACCAGACAAAAAATTGGCAAGGAAGTAGCAGAACTGAACCAAAGCTTGGAACAGATGGACCTGGTGGACATACACAAAGTGGTCCAATCAAGCACAGCTGAATACACATTTTTTCACCTGCACACACCTCATTTTCCAAAATAGGCTACATGCTAGTCCAGAGGTCATGTGTAAGTATATACAAGAAAACAGAAATCATCCTATTCATATTATCTGACCACAGTGCAATGAAACTGGAAATCAATGACAAAAGAAAAAAGAAAAACATGCTAAATTCATGGAACTTAAACAACACCCTTCTCAGCAATCAATGGGTCACAGAAGAAATTAAACAAGTAATTCAACAATATCTACAATTCAATGGAATTTCAAGTACAGCTTACTGGAATTTATGTGATGCGATGAAAGTTCCTAGAGGGAAAATCATAGCTATGAAGTCACAAGTTAGGAAAACAGAACGGGAACAGATAAACACCCTAATGTTGCACCCCTGATATCTAGAAAAAGAAGAGCAAACTAACACAGAGAGAAAAGATGGGAAGAAATCATAAAGATTAAAGCCAAAATTAATTCAACTGAGATGAAGAAAACAGTAAAGTGAATCCACATATCAAAAATTTGGTTCTCTGAATGACTAAATAAAGTTGATAAGCCTCTACCAACCTCATCAAAAAAGGCAAGAAAAATTCAAGTACAGGCAATAAGGAATGAAAAGGGTGAAATCACCACAGACTCAGCAGAAATTCAGAAGATTATCAATTGGTATGTTGAGAATCTTTGCACTCACAGAATAGAAGACTCAGAAGAAATGGACAAATTCCTCAAAAGTACAAATTACCAAACTGAACCAAGAAGATATAACAATCCTCAAAAAGTGAATAACACCCAATGAAATACGAAATGTAAGAAACGGCTGCCAGCAAAGAAAAGTCCAGGTCCTGATGGATTCACAGCTGAATTCTGAAAGAAATTTATAAAAAGATATAATCCCTGCACTCGTCAGACTCTTCAATGAAATTGAAAAGGAAGCAGTCCTCCCAAAATCATTTCTGGAGGCAAGTATTATATTGATTCCAAAAGTATGGAAAGACACAACTAAAAAGGAGAACAACAAGCCAATCTCCCTCATGAACAAGGACCCAAAAATACTCAATAAAATACTAGCAAATACAATACAGCAATCATCAAGAAGATCATACACCATGACCAGGTAGGATTCATCCCAAGGATACAAGGATGATTCAATATTCGAAAATCTATAAATGTAATACACTATATTAATAGACTGAAATCTGAAAACCACATGAACACCTCAATTGATGTAGAGAAAGCTTCTGACAAGTTCCAACACTCATTCATGTTCAAAGTCCTACAGAAAAGTGGAATAGATGGACTCTACCTTAACTTGATAAAAGCTGTCTATGACAAGCCAAAAGCTAGTATAATCCTAAATGGGGAAAAACTGAAATCTTTTACTCTTAAATCAGGTGCAAGACAAGGATGTCCTCTATCACCCCTCCTATTCAATATAGTTTTGGAATCATTAGAAAAAGCCTTTAGAAAAGAGGGAGAAATGAAAGAACAAAAATAGGTAAAGAAGAAGTTAAAGTATCACTATTTGCAGATGACATGGTACTTTACTTGGAAGGCAGCAAAAACTCCACCAAGAAACTGAGAGAACTGCTATGGAAATTCAGTAGCATAGCAGTATTTAAAGTCAATACTGAAAAGTAAATAGCAATCCTCTATACAGATAACAAGCACATTGAAAGGGAAACTATGGAAACAATATCTTTTACAACAGCACCATGGAAAATTAAATACCTTGGAATTCAGTTAACCAAGTAAGTCAAATATGTTTTCACAGAAAATTACAACACCCTAAGAAAAGAGATTACAGAGGATTTCAGAAAATGGAAAAATAATCCATGCTCCTGGATAGGAAGAACCAACATCGTGAAGATGGTCATACTCCCAAAATTGCTGTACAGATTTAATGCAATCCCTATGAAACTGCCACCAACATACCTCCCAGACTGAAAGAAATAATTCCTCAAATTTATTTGGAACCACAAACGACCTAAAATAGCAAAGCCAATGTTGGCCAATAAAGGCAAGGCAAGAGGCATCACCATTCCTGACTTGAAATTATATGACAAAGCTACTGTGATAAAATCAATATGGTATTGGCAAAGAAACAGATCTGATGGTAAATGGAATACATTAAAAGATGCAGAGGCATCTATAAACACAGTGAACCTTCTGATCTTTGACAAAGGGGCCAAACAAGCTCACTGGAAAAAAGATGGCCTCTTTAACAAATGGTGCTGGAAAACATGGCTTTCTACATGCCAAAAACTAAAACTTGACCCAGGTCCATCACCATGCACTAAGCTAGAGTCAAAATGAATTAAAGATCTAAACGTTAAAACAGAAACACTCAATCTGCTGGAAGAGAAAGTAAGATGAACTCTTGAAGACACAGAGGTAGGTAAAGAGTTCATGAACAAACATATATTTGCATGGAAAACACTGGGATCAACTCTTCTTGAGGAGTTTCTGCATGTCAAAAGAAATTGCCAGCAAAATGAAAAGACAACCCACAAATTTTGAAAAAAAAAAAAATCCTAATTAATAAGCAAGCAGAGAAACACCTGCTGTCTAGAATGTATAAAGAACTAAGATAACGGGGCCCTCAAATTTAAAGACCCAATTCAGAAATGGGCATCTGAGATGAATACACACTTCTCAGAGGATGAAATTAAAGAAGCAAACAAATATATGAAAAAATGCTCCACATCGCTAGCCATTCATGAAATGCAAATAAAAACAACACTGAAATATCATCTCACTCCAGAAAGAATGGCTATCATAAGGAAATCAACCAACAACAAATGTTGGAGAGGTTGTGGGGAAAAGGGAACACTTCTCCACTGCTGGTGGGAATGTGGACTGGTACAACCATTGTGCAGGTCAGTGTGGAGACTCCTCAAAAGAGTAGGACTAGAAATCCCATTCAAGTCGGCTATCCCCCTACTGGGAATTTTCTCAAAGTATCTGGATACATTGTATCATAGAGATATATGTGTACCTATGTTTATAGCAGCACAATGTGTGATAGCAAAATCTTGGAAACAACCAAGATGTCCATCACAGGAGGAATGGTTGAAAAAGATGTGGTATGTCTATATAATGGAGCTATTAAGAATGATAAGTTTGAAGCATTTATACTGAAGTGGATGCCACTTGAACATATACTCATAAGTGAAATAAACCAGACACACATGTGTAAATATCATATAGTCCCCCTAGTATAACAAGCAAAAAGCAGAAATACAAAGTAAAATACAACGTACAACTTGAAAAATCAATTGAGTCAGAGAAGGCAAAGTGAATGGCATATGCTGCAGGATACTAATCAGCTTTTCTTCTGGATGGTTAACAACCTAAGATCACAAGTCAGAGTTGGAGAAATCGAAGAGCCACAAGGCCAGCCAACATTTTGGCCCTAGCCTTTCAAGGTCAGCAAAGACTCAGACATAGGAGAACCTGTACTGCAACATCATGAAACTCAGGTGAGCTCCAAATTTTCTGAACCAGGAGATTATGGAGCCACAGAGGAAAGAGACTGAAGTTCTAAAGTGTGCCTGGGGAGAGTCACATGAAGAGAAAACTTTCTCTCAAGCTGTCACAGAGAGCGATCTGGTCAAGCATTGGCCGTGACTCATCCACATGGATGACACAGACAAAGGAACTACAGAATAATGTACAGGACTACAAGATAAACCCTGAGAGGACTTCAATGACCACATAGGAAATATAAAGTTCTTGTGTTGGTGTATAAGTCTTGATCTACGTAGGTCTTGGCCATCCCACAGAAAAGTATAAAAATGAAGTATACATCGTTAGCCCATAATATTAAGCTGAGCTGTAAATGGATATGGCCGACAATTTCTTTGAATAACTCACTATGGTTGTAGAATGCTGGACTGTGTTGGATTGTGGTGTCGAGTTCAAGCACCTAAGTTAGTTGAATGTCAATGTGGTACCCACTTTTGACAGGTGTAGACAAAGGAAGGGTTGTGGAAAGAAAAAATCATGATGTGTGTGTATAGACAGTACAGTTGGGATAGATAACGCTGTGCCTCTACATAATTCTATGAGAGGCAAGATCTGCACTAATGGTGGTTGGACAGGATATTATGTCATCTTTTAGTACTATGGTCATCCACTACGTAAATAATTATTGAATTTTTGATATAATTCAGGTATAAAAAATAAGATAAGTAAGAAACTATACTCTTAATTCACTGATAAGAGATATCTGCTAAAATAAGACCTGTAAATATAATATCTTGTATGCACCTTGTACAATACCAATATGTTATGAAAACATTTTGCAATGTATTAATTCATCGACTCTGTATGGTTAAGGTGTCTTGAAACTGTCTGATTGACATTTGTATTTTAATAAAATAAAAATAAATGAAAAAAATGTAAAAAATATTACGTATGGAAAAAAATTAAATTATATCTTATTCTATATTAGAAAAAAAGAGCAACCGGGTAAGAAACTATACTACTTATTTCAAAGGACTGAAAAAATAAAAGATTTGACCTCACTGAATTTTTTAATTAGCAGATACCTTTGAAAACTAAAAGTAAAATATTCTCCAGTTATATAAAATTTAAATGTTCTAATACCTCAAGATGTAGCATATAGAAAATAACAAAGCACATAATGAAAAAACAGGAGAAGTTGCTAGATTATCCCAGATTAAGAATAAAGAGCTCTTAAATGGTAGTTATGCAGGACTACGTAAAATATAATTATATTAGATGAACCCATCACAAGTAGAACTCTCTTTTTTGTTTTGTTCTGTTTTTCAGAACCAGAGATTGAACTCAGGCCCTTGTGTTTACAAAGGAAGTGCATATTCTACTGAGCCACCTCCCTGGCCCCAGAACCAGCTTTCTGTTTTGTCAATTATTTGTATTGTTTTCTTCATCTTGATTGATTAATTTTTTCTCTAATGTTTATAATTTCTTCCCTTCTTTGGGCTTTGGGTTTGATCTGATCTTCTTTATCTAGACATTTGAGGTATAGCACTAGGGTATCTATTTGTACCCATTCTGTTTTCCTAATGCATGAGTTCATCTCAATAAATCTCACTATAAAGACTGTTTTATTGCATCCCATAAATTCTGATAAGTTCTGCTTGAATTTTCATTGAATTTCAGATATTGTTTTATTTCTTGTTTAATCTATAACCCATTGGTGGCTCAAGAGGGTGCTGTTTAATATCCATGTATTTATGGGGTTTTGTAGTTTCTTTTGTCACTGGTTTCCAGTTTCATTGCACCGTAATCACATAATATGCATGGGATAATTTCTCTTTTCTTGCATATATTTAAGCATGACCTATGAACTAGTATGTTGTCTGTTTTAGAAATTGTCCCATGTGCACCTTAAAAGAATGTATATTCAGGTTCTGAATCCTTTTTTTTTTTCAGAACTGGGGATTGGGCTCAGGCCCTTGCTCTTCCTAGGGAAGTGTTTATTCCACTGAGCCGTCTTGTCTCCCCAGCCCAAGAATGTGTATTCAGATGTGGTTGCGTAGACCACTCTGTGTATGTTCACTAAGTCCATTTGTTGAAAACTCTGGTTCAGTTGTGCTACTTCTCTAATTTTTTTGATTGCTAATGCTATATTTTTGTGATAGTGTTAAGATCTCCTGTTAAGATTGTGGCATCAGATATTAGATTTTTCATGTCCATTAAGATTTTTGGTATATGGTTGTGTGCTCCTATATTTGGTGCATACATATTGAAAACTGCTGCCTCTTCCTCGTGTATATTTCACCTAGCCAGTATTTAACGGCCTTCTTTACTACATTTTGTCACTCTTGGTTTGAAGCTTAGGCCATCTGCAAAGAGCACTGCTATCCATGCTTTTTTCTGAGATGCTGGGGCATGTAATATTGTTTTCCATCCTTTGAGTTTCAGCCTATGAATTTCTTTATGAGTTAAGTGTGCTTCTTGTATAGAACATATTGTCCCATTTTGCTTCCTAATGCATTCTCCCAGTCTGTTTCTTTTAATTCATCAATTGAGTCCATTTACATTATGGCTGTGATTGAGATGTATTGCCATACGATTGATATGTTATTTACCTGCTGTTGTAAACCTAATTTTCTCCTGGGTTTAACTGCTTGCATTATTTGGTGGGTTTATTCCATTCTCATTTGTGGAGATGTGGTGAGTTTGGCTCCTCTCTAGAATATCTTTTAGTAATCTCTATAGGATTGGCTTTTTCACCATGAAATTCTTTAATTGTTCTTTGTCATGGAAGTATTTCCTTTCTCAATTGACCTTGAAAGAGAGTTCTGCAGGGTATTTCACTCTGGGTTGCAATTTGTTTCCTTGTCAGACTTGTATTTTACTCCATGCTGTTCTTAACTTGAACGTTTTGAAGAGAAATCTGCAATTATTCTGATTGGTTTTCTTTTAAATGTGGTCTGTTTCTTTTCTCTAGAAGCTTTCACTATATTGTTCTTATGCTGAATTTCTGGGATCTTGATTATTATATGTTTGGGGGTGGTTTTAATGGGTTTGACATTATTTCGAGTTCTATATGCTATGGTCACCTGAATGTCAGATTGTCTCCACATATTGAAGCCTATAGTCTTATGTTATTCATCTTCGCATTGTCTCGCAGGTGATGAATTATTTTTTTCCTGTATCCTGGTTTAAGAGAATTTTTTTTACCTTTTCATTAGTTGCAATGGTATCTTCAAGACCTTAAAATCTATCTTCACTTGCATTCAAATGGTTTGCAAGCTTGTTTTTGAAGTTTTAATTTCCTTTTTATCTCTTTAAATCAATGTCATGATTCTATTTGTTTCCCATATTGCTCATTAAAGGATTCCTTCGTTTTTCTATTCACCTCTACTTCTTTTTTTTTTGTGTGTGTGTGTGATTCCATCACCTCATTCAATATGCATAATTAACTGACCCACTTAATCTTTTTTTCATTTATTTTTATTTTATTAAAATACAAATGTCAATCAGACAGTTTCAAGACACCTTAACCATACACATTCGATGAATTAATGCATTGCAAACTATTTTCATAACGTTTTGGTATTGTATAAGGTGCATACAAGATATTATATTTACAGATATTATTTTAGCAGATATCTCTTATCAGTGAATTAAAATTGTAGTTGCTTATTTATCTTATTTTTTTATACCTGAATTATATCAAAAATTCAATAATTATTTACCTAGTGGATGACCATAGTACTATAAGCCGAAATAATATCCTGTCCCACCACGATTAGTGCAGATCTTGCCTCTCATAGAATTATGTAGAGGCACAGCGTTATCTATCCCAACTGTACTGTCTATACACACACATCATGATTTTTTCTTTCTACAACCCTTCCTTTGTCTACACCTGTCAAAAGTGGGCACCCCATTGACATTCAACTAACTTAGGTGCTTGAACTCGACACCACAATCCAACACAGTCCAGCATTCTACAACCATAGTGAGTTATTCAAAGAAATTTTCGGCCATATCCATTTACAGCTCAGCTTAATAAAATGGGCTCACGATGTATACTTCATTTTTATACTTTTCTGTGGGATGGCCAACACCTAGGTAGCTCAAGACTAATACACCAACACAAGAACTTTATATTTCCTGTGTGGTCATTGAAGTCCTCTCAGGGTTTATCTTGTAGTCCTGTACATTATTCTGTAGTTCCTTTGTCTGTGTCATCCATGTGGATGAGTCATGGCCAATGCTTGACCAGATCGCTCTCTGTGACAGCTTGAGAGAAAGTTTTCTCTTCATGTGACTCTCCCCAGGCAAACTTTAGAATTTCAGTCTCTTTCCTCTGTGGCTCCATAATCTCCTGGTTCAGAAAATTTGGAGCTCACCTGAGTTTCATGATGTTGCAGTACAGGTTCTCCTATGTCTGAGTCTTTGCTGACCTTGAAAGGCTAGGGCCAAAATGTTGGCTGGCCTTGTGGCTCTTCGATTTCTCCAACTCTGACTTGTGATATTAGGTTGTTAACCATCCAGAAGAAAAGCTGATTAGTATCCTGCAGCATATGCCATTCACTTTGCCTTATCTGACTCAATTGATTTTTCATGTTGTACGTTGTATTTTACTTTATATTTCTGCTTTTCGCTTGTTATACTAGGGAGACTATACGACATTTACACATGTGTGTCTGGTTTATTTCACTTATGAGTATATGTTCAAGTGGCATCCACTTCAGTATAAATGCTTCAAACTTATCATTCTTAATAGCTGAGTAATACTCCATTATATAGAAATACCACATCTTTTTCAACCATTCCTCATGTGACGGATATCTTGGTTGTTTCCAAGATTTTGCTATCACACATTGTGCTGCTATAAACATAGGTACACATATATCTCTATGATACAATGTATCCAGATACTTTGGGAAAATTCCCAGTAGGGGGATAGCTGGCTTGAATGGGATTTCTAGTCCTACTCTTTTGAGAAGTCTCCACACTGACCTCCACAATGGTTGTACCAGTCTACATTCCCACCAGCAGTGGAGAAGTGTTCCCTTTTTCCCCACAACCTCTCCAACATTTGTTGTTGGTTGATTTCCTTATGATAGCCATTCTTTCTGGAGTGAGATGATATCTCAGTGTTGTTTTTATTTGCATTTCATGAATGGCTAGCGATGTGGAGCATTTTTTCATATATTTGTTTGCTTCTTTAATTTCGTCCTCTGAGAAGTGTGTATTCATCTCAGATGCCCATTTCTGAATTGCGTCTTTAAATTTGAGGGCCCTGTTATATCTTAGATCTTTATAAATTCTAGACAGTAGTCCTCTGTCTGATTGCATATTAGGATTTTTTCAAAGTTTGTGGGTTGTCTTTTCACTCAGTTGACAATTTCTTTTGACATGCAGAAGCTCTTTAAGAAGAGTTGATCCCATTTGTTGATTCTTTCAAGAGCTTCCCGTGCGAATATATGTTTGTTCATGAACTCTTTACCTACCCCTATGTCTTCAAGAGTTCTTCCTACTTTCTCTTCCAGGAGATTGAGTGTTTCTGTTTTATCGTTTAGATCTTTAATCCATTTTGACTTTAACTTAGTGCATGCTGATAGAGCTGGGTCAATTTTTAATTTTCGGCATGTACAAAGCCATGTTTTCCAGCACCATTTGTTAAAGAGGCTATCTTTCTTCCAGCGAGCTTGTGTAGCCCCTTTGTAAAAGATAAGATGGCTGAGTGTTTTCGTAGATGCCTCTGCATCTTTTAATCTATTCTACGGATCCTCAGGTCTATTTTGTTGCCAATACCATGTTGATTGTATCACACTGGCTTTGTAGCATAATTTCAAATCAGGAATTGTGATGCCTCCTGCCTTGTCTTGATTGGCCAAGATTGCCTTTGCTATTCTAGGTCGTTTGTGGTTCCAAATAAATTTTAGGATTGATTTCTCTATATCTGGGAGGTATGTTCATGGCAGTTTGATAGGGATTGCATTAAATCTGTACAGCAATTTTGGGAGTATGGCCATCTTCACGATGTTGGTTTTTCCTATCCAGGAGCATGGAATATCTTTCCATTTTCTCTATAATCCTCTATAATCTCTTTTCTTAGGGTGTTGTAATTTTCCGTGAAAAGATCTTTGACTTCCTTGGTTAAGTGAATCCCAAGGTATTTCATTTTCCGCGGTGCTATTGTGAAAGGTATTGTTTCTATAGTTTCCCTTTCAGTGTGTTTGTTATCTGTATAGAGGAATGCTATTGACTTTTGAGTATTGATTTTGTATCCTGCTATGCTACTGAATTTCCCTATCAGTTCTA
>PVKA01048046.1:0-14007 GCA_004027165.1 Ctenomys sociabilis
TTTTTTTTTTTTTTTTTCAGAACCAGGGATTGAATTCAGGCTGTTGCTCTTGCCAGGAATGTGCTTGTTCTAATGAGCTATCTCCCCAGCCCCTAGTCATATACGTTTTGCTCCTTTCATCCAATTCTTTGAGAAAAGAACCTGGGATCTAACTCCAGAGGGAGAAACTAACAACCTAGAACCCAGTAAAATTTAATTAGTGAGCCACGTTAGAAACAAGGTACCTCACAATACTAACAGTTCAAAGTTGATTTCTCATTCACACAATATATTTCTAATGGGGTGGATATGACACTCTGAGCTACCATGTCAACTTAATATTGTTTTCACCTACTAACAAGTTAATTAGAAAACCAGTATCTCAAGAATTTTGGTCACAGTGGCAGTCAGAAACACTAACTTTGTTTTATCATAGCAAAGTTAGTAGTATTTTTTAGATTTATTCTATTTTTGCACATATTAATTATATAGAATAATGAGCTTTCATGACATTTTATGCATACATATAACATATTTGACTAAATGATAGATACTAATTCCCACTCACATTTCTTTGACCACATAAACTCACGTGAAAACTCCTAAGTTGAACATGGGAGGGGTACAAGTTTGCAACTGGTAAAGTAGGATTTGAAATTATGATTTTAAACTACCTAAAACAATTATATGATTTTTATTCGCTATTATTAGTAAACAGAGACTACAATACTCAATTTTTACCAAAATTGATTACATACAATTTACTACACTGGGCAGTCATAATAGCAATAGGAAACAAGGAGATAGAGGAAAAGAATTCAGGCTCCAGAGTAGATGTGCTCAGAGTTAAATCCTGTCCTTGTAACTAAAGAGCTGTAATAATTTTTATTATTTTACTGTATGCACAATCTAATTCTAATTTTATAACACAAAGAATATAAGACTAATATAAGACCTTTCAAGACCATTAGGAAATTTAAACTAATTCATAATACTTAAGAGGTATATAAAAGTTAGCTCTCACATATGGTGAAAATGAAGGGATGATCTAGCATAATATAAAAATTTGTTTTGCATACAAGAAAAGTCAGAATCAGAAATTATCTTATGTAATTAACTTATCCTGCTGGTATATGCAATGACTAAAAACTGAGCTACTTCATCATACATATTTGGTCATATAATTGTTCAAATTGGTAACTTTTTTGAGTTTCAATTACACTGTAATTAATTTTTTAATTATACTGCAACAACAGGTATATGCATAAGAACTGTGCTGGATAAACAAAAATCATATAATTGCT
Source organism: Ctenomys sociabilis (assembly GCA_004027165.1). Lineage (NCBI taxonomy): Eukaryota > Metazoa > Chordata > Mammalia > Rodentia > Ctenomyidae > Ctenomys > Ctenomys sociabilis. Next base: position 1,284 of record PVKA01048046.1, read on the forward strand.
TGATCTAATTTCAAATCATATAATCACTTTGTCTAATCTCATCTTTGTTTTATCTATAAGACAAACTACTATGATATTTCATTATAATAAAAGTTTCCTTTGCAGGTATATTCATTTATGAGTTCCCCCTATTGTTACATTCTGTCTGCCAGAACTTTGTATAAATATATTTTACTTTTTCTTGTAAGGGACAGATACAGTTTCTCCTTTTGATAAAATAAGGGTACATAGTAGAATACATGTATTTAAAGTTTTAGATATGGAGTTCTGTAGATTGAGTTTGGATCAAAGCTATATCATGCAAATAGATTGGTGACCTTAGTAAATTTAATCATTTTGTACCTTAGTTTCCTTACCTGCAAAATGAATTTTTTTGAATATTGAGTTAATAAGAACAATGTGTGACATAATAATTATTTACCTGCTTTTCTTTATTCTTTGTGTTATTATAACTTACAAATGATCTTTTTAAAACAGGTTTTGATAGAAGGTATATGTAGGAAGACCCAATTGATCATCAAATACTTAACAACAAAGGTTGATTTTTACAGTTTCTCAGTTTGGAATCAGACCAATTCAAGTTTGAATTATGATTTACCTACCAATTGCTCATATATCCTTGGGAAAGTTACTTTATAGACCTAAAACTTCAGTATTGTCAACTGTAAAATAGCAATGATGCTGGTATGTGAATTATAGTAACATTGTAATATTTGAAAATATTACAATGGGGAGAAGGCAAGATAGCACAGAGTAGTAAAGCACCACATGCCTCTCCAGGCCAGCCCCTAGGGTAGGCAGAATCAGCCAGAGTCTGGGCATAAAGGCATAAACCTGTAACCCCAGTGCTGCGGAAGCTGGAAGCAGGAGAACAACCATGAGTACAAGCTAGAGAGACTCTACAATAACAAAATACATTAAAAATAATAATAATCATTAGTAGACATAGTCTCCATAGGACTTTGAAGAGTAGGCACCCAATACATAAGTCATTATCATTTATATTGTTTTATTGTTATAGGTCGTCAATCACTACAATTTGGTCAGATTAGAAAGGGAAGGGAGTTATCAAAGTCAAAATATTAGAAATGTGTTCAAATAAACTTATCAAAACTTCAACTGTCAGATGCATGGCTTCCATATTCATTTTTATTTGTATTACTACACATCCAGCAGTACAATTGTGGCTTGCCCATGTTAGAGTACTTTACTACATTTGATCTCACAGATGTTGAGAGTATAGTATTGATAGCCAGAGGCTGAGGAGCATAGGAAAGAGAAAGGAATGTGAGTAAATATGAACAATGACTACTATGTAACACTTAGATAGAAGTCCTGGCACAGTACTGCATAGTGCGGTAACCATACATAATAACTTGCTACATAGTTTTGATTGTTAAAAATGGTCTTTGAAAGCTTTTAATTTAAAACTAGCAATAAATGTTGGAAGACACATATGTTTGCCATGAATTAAAAATTATTTGATATAACATATTCACAAAAAAATATCAAAAAGAACCCACAAAATATATGTGTAAGGTGTCATACAATGTTTTAAATTAAAATATTTTCAATAAGTGAAATTAGACAAATACAAGTTTTGACTCTTGCAAACATACTACTCACAAAACGGTAGTCCAGTATTGTTCACTCTTGTATACACAAGAACATGTTTTTTCACAAAGGTTGATCCAGAAGAAGCCCTTTAAAGAACTTAACACAGTGCCGGAGAGATGGCTCAGTGGAATAAGCACTTCCCTGGCAAGTACAAGGGCCTGAGTTCAATTCCTGGTTCCGCAAAAAATAGACAAAAAAAAAAAAAAAAAAAAAAAAAAAAAAAAAAAAAAGAAAAGAAAAGAATTTAACGCAAATGCCAATTCATCACCATCTATCAATACTGCAGAATATTTCTCATTAACAGAACAGACAGAAGAAGAAAGTGAATGCTGAATGTGATGGTGAAAGCACTATTTCTTTTTTTTTATTTTTGTTTTATTGAAGTACAAATATCAATGAGACAGTTTTAAGTTACCTTGACAAAATGGATTTGATAAATTAATACATTGCAAACTGTTTTCATAATGTTTCGGTATCATAGAAGGTGCATACATGATATTATACTTACAGACATTATTATACCATATGTCTCTTATCAGTAAATTAAGAGAGTGTAGCTGTTTGCGTATCTTATTTTTTATACCTGAATTACATCAAAGATTCAATAATTAATACTTTCTACCTTGTTATTTTCCTAGTGGTTGTCCATAGTACTAGAAGCCGACATAATATCAGGTCCAAACACCATTAGTGCAAATCTTGCCTCTCATAGAATTATGTAGAAGCACGGCATTATCTATCACAACTGTACTGTCTATACACACACATCTTGATTCTTCCTTTATATACCCCTTCCTTTGTCTACACCTGTCAAAGGTGGGCACTCCATTGTCATTCAACTAACTTAGGTGCTTGAACTCGACAATACAATCCAACACAGTCCAGCATTCCACAACAATAGTGAGTTATCCGAAGTTGTCCACCATAGCCATTTACAGCTCAGTTTAATATTATGGCCCCATGATGTATAATTCATTTTTATACTTTTCTGCTGGATGGTTAAGACCTAGATAGAGCAAGACTTATATATCAACACATGTACTTTATGTTTCTTATGAGGTCAGTGAAGTCCCCTTGGGTTTATCTTGTAGTCCTGTACCTTATTCTGTAGATCTTTGTCTGTGTCATCCATGTGGATGAGTCACGGCAAATGCTTGACCAGTTTGCTCTCTGTGAGAGCCTGAGTGAAAGATTTCTCTCCATGTGACTCTCCCCAGGCACACTATAGAACTTCGATCTCTTTCCTCTGTGGCTCCATAATCTCTTTCTTCAGAAAATTTGGGGCTCAACTGAGTTTCATAATGTTCCAGTACATGTTCTACTATGTCCTGAGCCTTCGCTGACCTTGCATGGCTAGCGCCAAAATGTTGGCTGGCCTTGTGGCTCTTCTATTTCTCCAATTTTGATTTGTGAACTTAGGTTGTTAATCATTCAGAAGAGAAGCTGATTAGTATCCTGTAACATATGCTGCTCACTTTGCCTTGTCTGACTCAATTGTTTTTAGTTGTTCTTGTACGTTTCCATTTGTCTCTTAAACAGGAATCAGATACTTACAAGGAAAAGGTTGATCTGAGATTTTGCCCCATATCTCTGGTTTTTCATTCCTGCATTTCATTCTCATCATAATGTCCTTACAGAGCATAAATTCATTCTCTTCTAAAGTCCTCTCAGTATTTATCTTAGCAGGAAAGTTTTTACCTTTGGGGAGAAAGATTGTCATTGAAGCTGTGGAGCAAACCCAGGACCTGATACATGCTAAGTTGAAAATTCTAACCTAAATTTTATCTTCCTCCAAAAAAGAAAATAAAGAGATACTGAGGAAATAACAAAAAAGGACATTTTTTTGCATTCTTTTACTTTTTGTAAAGTTCATCCACAACATAAAATTATGATTTAGAAAAACAAACCACAATATGTGTTTTGAACACTAGTAATCTTTTCTAATATAGTATGCAAGAATAATTCACTTTCAAGCAGCTTTTATTCTCTGAATATTTTAGCAACAGTAGTGAGATGATGAGAACTTAACTAGGAATTATAAATACTTGAAATATGCATTTCAATATTGGAATACATATCAATGTCAGTGAATGAGATCATTAACAAATTCTCGTTATTTTACAATGACCTCTAAGAACATTCATTTTAAGTTTGCTTTTGGTCATTTCAATTTTTCCTATGAGGATTGTAGTTTCTCATTGTACGAATAGCATATATATCATTGTAAACAATGAAAATCTCATTCTCTCAGGAAGATGTTCACAGTGACATCATAATGGGACCCAGCCTTCAAATGTTATGTGACAAATATGAGCACTTTGGAAGAGTGTATTGTTCCTAAAGCCGGGTATGCCTATATGTTGGCAGGTATGAACATGTTTACATTCCATTCCATTCTACATGTAAAAATCAGCTTCAGATTTAAACTTTGACAATGCAACAGTACATTTTACTACTGAATTTATAGTTAATAGTTTGGTACATGAAAATTCAACTGCCTGTATATTCATAGAAGCATATGCATTTGTAGCTGATTTTATAATGGTGCTTATGAATTTGCATATATATATATATATATATATATATATATATATATATATATATATATATATAGTGGTTTTGGCAAGAAAATGTATTTCTCTTAACAACCTGGCTAAGAATAGAAATTCTGTTCCTGACCCAACTGGAGTTTTGCCCAGTGTAAGGTTAAACAGCCTCTGTGTATAATTAATTAACTACCAAGTTTGAACATATGTCCTAGTCTTTCTAATTCCTGATTCGTATAAAATTTAACATTGAAAAAGTCTCAGTAAGTTGCAGGATTTATTATGAGTATAATTTTCCTATATCTTTATTTCTAAATTTATATAAGGACTAAAATATAGTCATTAATTATAAGCTCCCAAATATTGACATTACCATTTACTTGATTATTTTAAGCAAGACCTCATTATAAACAAAGTTTAGATATTAGACAATGAACTTACATTATTAAAAAGGCTCCTATAATTTCGTGGCAGTTTAATCAATCAAATATATACTCCAGGGGCTGGGAAGATGGCTCAATGGAATAAGCACCTCCCTGGCAAGCACAAGGATCTGAGTTCAATCCCCAGTTCTGCCAATATATATATGTACTCCATACCAAGTGCTAGAGTAATTGCAGATACTGGCCATGACTATAATGCTTAAGTCATGGAGATATTAATGCATATTTCAGGGGAGCACAGAGTTTTATAATTTCTAATTGGAAACATAATTTATTGAAAGGTAAAGAAATGATACATTAGCAACTGATGGCCTTTTTAGAGGTTGCTACAGATCACAGTTGCCATTTACATCTTATAACCCTGGGCTATTAATTGGAGTAAATGAGACTGTCATTTATTCAAACAATTCTTGAATACCAATTATGTGGGAGATACTGTTCTCAGAACTAAGGGTATACTGAAAAATTAGTGGTAATCAAAAATTTTGGGAGTATATCTACCAAAGTTAGGATTTCATCAGTTTAAAATATTGTACATTTCTTGTTTTAAACTATGTAAGTCAAACCATTTGATTGCAAGCTAGTTTTACATCCTGTCCAACTGGGGATGGAGTGCTCCTTATACAAGGACAGCATAATTACTTACAATGCAATGAATGCAAAAAAAAAAGAAAAAAGAAAACATATTTTTGAAAACTAAAGTCTTACAGTTTTTTATGTCATTCAAATTTTTGTTTCTTATCCAAAGTTGGATTCTGCTAATCTTTTTTTAATAACTTTTTTGAAAATAAAATAGCAATGAGACACTTTCACAACAGATTACTAGTACATTTTCAATAATTAATACATTATATATTATTGTCTTTGTGGTTATTTATGGTACAATATGCAGACATAATATCCTATCTCAAACACTATTAGAACAAACCTCTCTATTCACTGAATTGAGAGAATGGAGCTGTGTATCTCTACTAACTATTTTGAGTATACAGAAACAAAATGGTCGTTCATTTCTATCACAATTTTTGGTTAGTTTTGTCAGAGTAGGACATTCCATTGTCTTTTAAATGCTGTAGGTGCATGAATTCAGCAAATATGTCTCGATATAGTCCAGTAGTCCATAATAGTGGTGGGTTTTCCATAACACTGGCAAAGTCTGAAGTTGTTTACTTGGGCCTTTTACAGATCAGCATATTAACAAGGCTTCACTTTTCATACTTTGTTTTCATACTTCTCTGCTACATGGTTAAGACAAAGATAAAGCAAGACCTATAGAACAATAAGTGTAACTATTGTATTTGATAAAGTCAGTCAAATTACCATCAGGTTTTGACCTGAAACCCTGTACCACAGTTTGCAGATCCTTCATCAGTGTCAGCCATGTGGATGAATCATGGCCATTGCTTGACCAATTTGCTCTCTGTAAAAACCTGAGAGAATGTTTTCTCTCCATGTGACTCTCCTTAGGCACACTCCACATCATTATTCATCTTCCTCTGTGGCCCCATAATGTCCTTAGTCAGAAAATTTGAGACACAACTGAGTTATATGAAATTACAGTACAGGTTTTCCTCTGTCCTGAGTCTTCACTGAACTTTTTACAATAGGGGCAAAATGTTGGCTGTCTTGCAATCCTTCTTTTTCTCTAATTTTTGGTCTGAAAACTTAAGTTGCTAACCCTCCAGAAGAAAATCTTATTACTGTTACCCTACAAGATAGGCAATTGAGTTTAATCTCATTATCTGTCTTAATATCAAACATCTTAGACATAACATTTAACAGGTATTTTCCATCAATTATTGATGTATTAAACTTTCAATCCCTCCAATACATGAAGAAAAAAGATTAAAAAGACAAAAAATATTTTAAAATATGAGAATGAAAACGTACATATAATACACAGAAATTTAGAAATCTAGAGCAACCCAGAGCGCAGGCCCGGCGGGTGAGTGAGAATGCTGGGGGACACCAGATCCTGAGTTGACCCATAGCACAGGCCCAGCATGGAACCCTTCAGCAGAATTCCCTGAAAAGAGGCTAGAGGCAAACCCACCCAGCTGATTCATGAGCAAAACATCTTGCCAGAGTGACACAAAGGGTTCACCTGTAAAACTGCAGCAGAAAGGAGTGGAACACAGCCACCAGATTGAACCACACACACCAGGAAGAGCCTGAACTTCATATATCTGGATCTGTGCTAAAGTAATAACTCTATCTAAGCTCTACATCAAAGGTCAAAATTCAGTGCTACACAAAATGACAAAGAGAAGAAACAAAAAGCTGTCTCAGGCCCCGAGTCCACCCAGTACAAATGCAGAAGACACTAGCATGGAGGAAATTGGAAATCACACACCTGAAATCTCTGAAATAATAGCGTTGGAAGTGAAGAAACAATTGCAAACAGGTATAGAAGAGATGAGATCAGAAATAATTTCTGAAATAATATGTAGTCATAACTATAATCAAAGAATTATTAAGTGCTTCTAAAGAATACACTGATAAAAATATAGAGCAGAATATAAAAATGATGGAACCTCTGAATGAGCAGTATGGAAAAGAAATACAATGTATGAACCAGATTCAAAGTGATATACTGGAAATTAAAACCTCAATCTCAAGCTAGCAAATCCGTTTGAGTGACAGTGAAAATAGATATTCTGACCTTAAAGATACCATCGCACCTAGTGAAAAAGTAAGCAAAGATCTCTTAAGTAGAACTAGGATGCAGGAAAAATAATTCAACACCTGTAAGATGATGCAAAGATGAACAAGGTGAGAGCAATAGGCATCAATGAGAAGGAGTCAATACAAATGGTATAAAAACAATATGGGCAGAAGTAATAGCATAAAACTTCCCAAATAAGGGGCAACAATCTGACATTCAGGAAACTGAAGCACATAGAACTCCAAATAACATCAACTCAATTAAAACCACTCCCAGACATATAGTAATCAAGATCCCAGAAATGCAGCACACAAAAATTATATTAAAAGCCGCTAAAAAATTGACACAAATCACATTTAAAGGCAAACCCATCATCAGAATGACGGCAGATTTCTCTTCACAGACCATCAATTCAAGAATAGCATGAAGCAAAGTACTTAAAGTCTTGCAAGAAAACAAATTCCAACCTAGACTGATATACCCTGCAAAACTCTCTTTCAAGTTTGATGGAGAAGTAAAATACTTCCATGACAAAGAACAATTGAAGAATCTTATGATTACAAAGCCAAGCCCACAGAGACTACTAAATGATGTTCTAGAGAGGGAGCAAAATGATCAGAACACCATGAATGAGAATTCAAAGAACCCACCAAATAGGGCAAAAAATTAAATAAAGGAGAATAAGATGCGTACAATAGTAGTCTTTCAGTTATTATTTTGTGTAAAGCAGCAACATATTTCCATCTGCACACTCTACAAAGGGACTTCCTTGCACCATATGGGTCATGATTTTATATGTGTCTACAGGGTGAATTTCAAAGAAATAGCTGTAGCTCAGTCCCACAAGTGACACCTGGCAAACAGTAAGTGTCCTGATCATTATCTATGTCCACAACACACTAGAACTTTGTGGGATGTCCTATCCCCAAGCTGTATCAAACTAATCACTAAATTGCAACTTACCTAAAAAACGTATTAAATCTTCTCCTAGTATTAGAAAACATTAAATAGTATAAAAAATTCAGAAATCTAACAACATACAGCCGTGAAGCAGGATAAACCTGTGATATTATTTTTCTATTTTGTCTCTTGAAGTCATTATTACCTTTTCTAAAAAAGACCAAACATTTACTTGATATTACTGTATGGCAATAATTGGTATGTCATGACAATCAGTACCTTATTAGAAGACCAGAATGAGAGGCATTCCAAGCATAACCCTACCATTACACATTGCTTTCTTCAGTGCAGTTGCTTAGTTCACAAGTATCACCAAATATAGTTAGGCAAGGTGAGAATCCTACCAATTAACTCCTAGGTTCAAAAATAAGCTGAACATTCTCAGAATGATTGCCTCTCCCATCTTGTACATATAAATGTATGATTTTGCCCATGTCATGTTTCCTACCATTTTTCCTTGCCCTCTCATCATTGTGCTTCTTCTAGTCTATGTTTGGGTTTAATCCTGCTTCCTCTGCTTGTTCACCAGTATGCAGACAAATATATCACCCAGCAAACAGCCTTAAAATCCTTTATTTGTTCTTGAAAATTCCAAATGTTAGAGAATTTTTCACCTGCATGTCTTTTGGACTCTGGGTAGGGAGTTTAGTACAAAGTTTTACACAGCAAATATCATTCAATAAGTGCATAATAACCCATATAAATGTAATTGGCAGAATATTTCTGCAAAGTATACTGCAGGATACTAATCAGCTTTTCTTCTGGATGGTTAACAACCTAAGTTCACAGATCAAAGTTGGAAAAACAGAAGGGCCACAAGGCCAGCCAACATTTTATGTCTAGCCTTTCAAGGTCAGCAAAGACTCAGGACATAGGAGAACCTGTACTGCAAGATCATGAAACTCAGTTGAGCCCCAAATTTTCTGAAGAAAGAGATTATGGAGCCACAGAGGAAAGAGATTGAAGTTCTATAGTGTGCCTGGGTAGAGTCACATGGAGAGAAATATTTCACTCAGGCTCTCACAGAGAGCAAAATGGTCAAGCATTTGCTGTGACTCATACACATGGATGACACAGACAAAGGACCTACAGAACAAGGTACAGGACTACAAGAAAAACCCTGAGGGGACTTCACTGACTCATAAGAAATATAAAGTACATGTGTTGGTATGTAAGTCTTGCTCTATCTAGGTCTTAACCATCCAGTATAAAAATGAAGTATACATCACGGGGCTATAATATTAAGTTGAGCTGTAAATGGCTATGGTCCACAACATCTTTGGATAACTCAGTATTGTTGTGGAATGCTCGACTGTGTTGGATTGTGTTGTCGAGTTCAAGCACCTAAGTTAGTTGAATGACAATGGAGTGCCCATCTCTGACAGGTGTAGAGCAAGAAAGGGTATAGAAAGGAAGAATCATGATGTGTGTATATGGACAGTACAGTTGGGATAGATAATGCTACGCTTCTACATAATTCTATGAGGGGCAAGATTTGCACTAATGGTGTTTGGACCTGATATTATGTCGGCTTCTAGTACTATGGACAACCACTAGGAAAATAACAAGGTAGAAAGTATTAATTATTGAATCTTTGATGTAATTCAGGTATAAAAAATAAGATACGCAAACAGCAATAGTCTCTTAATTTACTGATAAGAGACATACGGTATAATAATGTCTGTAAGTATAATAACATGTATACACCTTTTATGATACCAAAACATGAAAACAGTTTGCAATGTATTAATTTATGAAATCCATCTTGTCAAGGTATCTTAAAATTGTCTCTTTGATATTTGTACTTCAATAAAACAAATGTAAAATAAAAAAAGAAGACTATGGAGCCAGAGTGATATTGGAAAACTTCATCCTTCTGTTGCAAAATTTACTTTATCCAATTCCAGTTTTTTTGTAATAAAACAAATTTTTTTGGCAGAACTGGGGATTGAACTCAGGCCCTTGTGCTTGCCAATGAAGGTCTTATTGCACTGAGCAACCACAGCTCTGGGAGGTATGTTGGTGGTAGTTTGATAGGGATTATATTTGATCTGTACAACAATTTTGGGAGTATGGCCATCTTCACAGTGCGCGTTCTTCCTATCCAGGAGCAGGGAATATCTTTCCATTTACTGAAATCCTCTGCGATCTATTTTTTTCAGAGTACTGTAAATTTCAGTGAAAAGATCTTTGACTTCTTTAGTTAGATGAATTTCAAGGTATTTCATTTTCCACGGTGCTATTCTAAAAGATATTATTTCTCTCATTTCCCCCTAAATGTATTTGTTATCTGTGTAAAGGAATGCTAATGAGTTTTACATATTGACTTTCTATCCTTCTATGCTACTAAATTTGTGTATCAAGTCTTTTAACTCTTTGGTAGAGTTTTTGGGTCTACCAAGTAAAGTATCATGTCATCTGCAAACAATGATATTTCATGTGCTTTAACTATTGTTACTCCTTTTATTTCTCCCTCTTGTCTAGTTGCTCTAGCTAATGATTCCAGAACTATATTGAATAGGAGTGGTGATAGTGGACATCATTATCTTGTGCCAAAGCTGATTTCAGTTTTTTCCCATTCAGAGTTATATTACTCATTATGTTGCCATAGATGGCTTTTATCAAATTGAAGTAGAGGCCTTCTATCCTATTTTCTGTAGGACTTTGAGCATGAATGAGTGTTGGACTTTATCAAAAAGCTTTTCTACATGAATTGAGTTGATTATGTGGCTTTTAGATTTCACTCTATTGATATAATGTATTACATTTATAGATTTTCAAATATTGAATCATTCTTGCATACCGGGGATGAATCCTACTTGGTCATGATGTATGATCTTCTTGATGAATTGCTGTATTCATGATGGACATTGGCCTGTAGTTCTCTTCTTTAGTTGTGTGTTTCCTCGGTTTTGCTATCAGTATAATACTTGCCTCCATGTTGGGAGATTTCCTGTTCAATTTCATTGAATAGCTTGAGTGTAGGGATTATATCTTCTGTGAATTTCTTGTAGAAATCCGCTGTGAATTCATCTGTATCTAGACATTTTGTTGGTGGCAAGCTTTTGTTACATTTCATATTTCATTGGCTGTTATTGGGTTTTTGAGAGTCTTCTTGATTCAGGATTGGTAATTTGTACCTTTCTAGGAATCGGTTCACTTCATCTGTGTCTTCTATTCTGAGAACCTCAAAATTCTCAAAGTAACTATTGACGGTCTACTGAATTTGCATTGTGTCTGTGGTGATTACACCGTTTTTCATTCCTTATTGCTTTTGTTTGAATTTTATTTTTACTCTTTTTGATAAGGTTAGCTAGGGGCTTATAGATTTTCTTTAGTCTTTCAAATAACCAGCTTTTTCCTTCATTGATTCTTTGAACTATTTTCTTCATCTCAACTGAATGAAGAAAGCTTCATTTAATCTTTATGATTTCTTCCTGTCTTTGGCCTCTGGGTTTGGTTGCTCTTCCTGTTTTAGATTTTGGAGGTGCAGAATTAGGGTGTTTAATTGATCCCATACTATTTTCCTAATGTGTGAGTTCACAGCTATGAATTTCCTTCGGAGTACTGCTTTCATCGCATTCCACAAATTCCGCTAAGTCCTGGTTGAGTTTTTTTTTTTTTCCATTTATTTTTATTTTATTAAAATACAAATGTCAATCAGACAGTTCCAAAACACCTTAACCATACAGAGTCGATGAATTAATACATAGCAAACTGTTTTCATAACGTTTTGGTATTGTACAAGGTGCATACATGATATTATATTTACAGGTTTTTTATAGTTGAAATTATATCAAAAATTCAATAATTATTTACCTAGTGGATGACCATAGCACTAAAAGCTGACATAATATCCTGTCCAACCACCACTAGTGCAGATCTTGCCTATCATAGAATTATGTAGAAGCACAGCGTTATCTATCCCAACTGTACTGTCTATACACATACATCCTGATTTTTTCTTTCTACAACCCTTCCTTTGTCTACACCTGTCAAAAGTAGGCACTCCATTGACATTCAACTACCTTTGGTGCTTGAACTCGACACCACAATCCAACACAGTCCAGCATTTTGCAACCATAGGGTGTTATTCAAAGAAATTGTCGACCATATCCATTTACAGCTCAGATTAATATTATGGGCTCACGATGTATACTTCATTTTTGTATTTTTATACTTTTCTGCTGGATGGTTAAGACCTAGGTAGATCCAAACTTATATACCAACACATGAACTTCATATTTCCTATGTGGTCATTGAAGTCTTCTCAGGGTTTATCTTGCAGTCCTGTACATTATTCTGTAGTTCCTTTGTCAGTGTCATCCATGTGGATGAGTCACGGCCAATGCTTGCCCAGTTTGCTCTCTGTGAGAGCCTGAGAGAAAGTTTTCTCTTCATGTGACTCTCCCCAGGCACACTATAGAACTTCAATCTCTTTCCTCTGTGGCTCCACAATCTCCTTGCTCAGAAAATTTGGAGATCACCTGAGT
>PVKA01048047.1:0-13997 GCA_004027165.1 Ctenomys sociabilis
GAGCTCAAACTTTACAGAAGACCATAATAAAAATTAATTTGAGTTAGATCATAGACACATATATAAACACTAAAATTATGCAATCATTAGAAGAAAAACCTTTATTACCTTATATTTGGCAAAGCATTCTTTACAGACTGGGGTGATTTGAACAGTTTTGAGTAATTTGAATCATAATCTTTTTTTCCTTTTTTTTTTTTTGTGAAACCATGGATTGAACTCATGCCCTTGAGCTTACTAGGGAAGCACTTATTCCACTGAGCCATTTCCCTGGCCCAGCAAAGCATTCTTTAAAAGGGCAGGGAAATATATCTCAGTGGTGGCATACTGGCCTAGCACATGTGAGATCCTTAGTTGAATCTCCAGCACTGCAAAGGAATGAGAAGAATAAAGAGAAAGAAGGATAAAGAGGAGGATGAGGAAGAAGAAGAAGGGAAGGGGGAGGATGAGCAGGAGAAAGAGTAGAAGGAAGGAAGGAGGATTTCACTGATGTGAAATTATAGAAAGTCGAAGTTATTGTGAGCAAAAAGCAGGTGAGTAGTTAGGGGTTGAGAGTAGTTAGGGGAACAGGTTGATTCCCAAGAGCACAGAGTGATAATGGGGAATGTAAAACTGTTCTTCAACATGAGTATCATTATTTATCAAGTCCCTTATATAAAACAGTATTTGTATGAAATCCTCCTGTACAGTTGAAACTATCTCTAGATTATCTGTAATGCCTAATTCAATGTAAATGCTATGTAAATAGATGATACACTATATTGTTTAGGAGTCAGGATGAAAATAAGTCTTTTTTCAGTACAAACGCAATATTTTTAAAAGAGTAGGATGTGGGGCCAGGGAGATGGCTCAGTAGAATAAGCTCTTCCCTGGCAAGTGCAAGGGCCTGAGTTCAATCCCTGGTTCCATAAAGAAAAAGAAAAAGAGAAGAGTAGGATGTATTTATTAAGGAAAGATAACTTTTATCAAAGAGAGAAAGAAGATGGAGAAAATGGGTCACTGTGGATCCCACTTCTTGAGGGAAGCTTTATAAAGGAAAATCACAAGATGGGTATAAGACGGGCCAGAATTTATTAAACAAAAGCAAATTCTTACCTCTGTTCAATTATCTTGGTGGATCTTCAAGTAATTCAAAAAGTTAAGGGAAATATTATCACTCCCAACCTGCTAGATGTCTAATACTCTCAGTTAATGTTTCCCAAAATTGAAGAATAAATTCTAAGAATAACAGAGGTTAAGAGCAGGATATAGCCAGGCGTGGTGGCACATGCCTGTAATCCCAGCACTCGGGAGGCTGAGGAAGGAGGATTGTTGTGAGTTCGAGACCAGCCTGAGCTACAAAATGAGCTTAAGGCCAGCCTGAACTGTAGTGAGACCCTGTCTCAAAAAGACAAAAAAAAAAAAAAAAAAAAAAAAGAGCAGGATATAGTACTATGGACAACCACTAGGAAAATAACAAGGTAGAAAGTATTAATTATTGAATCTGTGATATAATTCAGGTATAAAAAATAAGATAAGTAAACAGCTACACTCTCTTAATTCGCTGATTTTAGAGACATCTGCTATAATAATGTCTGTAAGTGTAATATCATGTATGCACATTATGAAAACAGTTTGCAGTGTATTAATTTATCAAATCTGTCCTGTTAATTTGTCTTGAAACTGTCTCATTGCTATTTGTTCTTCAATAAAATTTTAAAAAGGGCCAAAAAACAAAAAGCAGGATATATTTATTGCAGGAAAAGTAGCCTTTGTCTAAGAGAGACAGAAGGGGACCTGGAAAGTGGGTTGCCCCAGATGTGATTTTTAAAATATTTTCCACTGGACTGGGGAGATAGCTTGGCAGTCTAAGCACCAGCCTTGCAAGCACAAGGTCCTGAGTTCAATACCCAGTATTTCATGTTGTGCCAGCCCTAGAACCCCAGGTGCACCATGCTACCCCAAAACCAAGCATGGTGTCACATGCCTATAATCCCGGCACTAGGGATCCTGAAACAGGAGGATCACTATGTGTCTGAGCCATGTAGCAAGACCCTGTATCAATAACAAAAAAATAAAATAAAATAAAATACTTTCCATATTTGGTTGGCTGAATCCACTGATGCAAAACTGACAAATACAGAAGGCCAACTATATTGTCTCACTCACATCCCATACATATTTTTCAAGTGTATGTAAATGCCATCACAGCTGATAAAATACAGAACCCCGGGCTGGGAAGATGGCTCAGTAGAATAAGCACTTCCCTGGGAAGTACAAGGACCTGAGTTCAATCCCCGGTTCCGCCAAAAAAAAAAAAAAAAAAAAAATACAGAACCCCTAAGAATATTACAGAGCTCATAATGTGCTTTTAAAATTTTACTTTATTGTGATAAAGTAGATATTAATAAAAATATTTTCTTCTATGAAAAAGTAAATCAAAGTCATAACAAAGTCATCAATAATAATAATCAATGTGCTGTATGACTGTGATATGGAAAGAATTGCCAAGATGTTACTCAGTGTACAAGTCTTAGACAAAGAAAGACTTTCTTACAAAGAAGAAACAAACAAAAAGACAAAGCTTTATTTTCAATGAACAAAAGAAACTAGTAGTATAAATGAAACAAATTAGCATATATTTTAAAATATTTATGAAACATCAAAATAGATAACTTGGGGAATTATTTGAACTTCTCCCTATTTCCTATTTAGCTATCTTTCATAATGTGCTCTTGCCATTGTTTATTTTCCTGATTAGCAGACATTGAAAGTATGTTTTTTATCTGTAGGAATCCCTCAATTTCTGTCTGTAGGAAGGAGTCAGTGTGCCAGGTGTGGTGGCACATGCCAGTGACCCAACACTCTGAAAGGCCAAGACTGGAGGACTGCAAGTTGGAGGTGAGCCTGCAAAATTTAGCAAAATCCTGTCTCAAAATATAAAAAAGTTTAAAATGGCTTGGGGATATAGCTCAATGTGAAAGCCTTGGGTTCAACTCCAACAGATAGATATATAGATAGACAGGAGTACAAGGGAATATTCCTGCAGGAGTAATTGAGGTGATTCTGTCCTTTGGGCACAAGATTGAGAATAGATTCTGCTGTGGATTGGGAAATATCCACCAGAATAGAAGAACCATGATAGAACTAAAAATGAAGAGCTTATTGAGAAAATGAAGAACTTTTTGAGAAATAAGGAACTGGGGGAGGGGCTGTCTCCAGTTCTGAGCGCAACCTGACCTACTGTCCTCCTTGGGGTTCCCAAATAGGCTGACACAAAGCTGGACATTAGAACAACAAGGCTAGTGCCCGCCAGGCATGCCTCACAGGTCTCTTGAACTGTTAGCCTTGTTATTGTCCTGTGAAGAGCTGGGCCTAATACATGACTGCAGTCTTCCAAGAGAATTGTGAAAGCACGATTTTACTCCCTTCCAAAGTCCCCCTAATGACTTAAGCCACAGGTCTAGGGACTGAAGTTCAGTAGCAGCTGGCTGCCTGCCCCTCTGCCATCCAGCTGCAAGGCGAGAGACTGATGCTCAGGGGCGTAAAGGCCCACAAACTTAAATGATCAGCAAGAGCGAAGCAGGTGGAAATTGCTGGAAAAGATTGAAGCTCAGCTCTGGCTGCAGTCTCCAAATGAAGACTAAATCAAGAAGAGCACTGCTCCTATGTCCGGAGCAGCTGAAGCTGAAAATTGGTCACATGTGTGGGGGCAAGATAAGGCCAGAATGCCTGAAGCAGTCAAGCTACCTCAGTCCTGAGAAAAACATCTTGCCTGACACAATTCCAGTCATCTGTTGCTAGGCAACCCTGTGTGTTTGTGATACTAACTTTGTAAAGCATATAAATAAATTCCCTGTATGGTGCTTGCGCAGTTCCCTCATGCTCCCATCCGGAAAGAGGCCTCCACCTGACCTCAGCTGTCCTCTCTTGGCTGCTTTTCTAAATCCCCTCACCATTTAGAAAAGCTGTGCAGTTGGGATACCCCTTCAGACCTCTGTGGCCTGCTGAGGCCTCACAGGGCACAGCTGGATGGGCATGCTAACAGGTGACATTGGACCTGGCTTCCATGGCAGGAGTGGTCCTGACCCCTAGCTTCTTTAGGATTGGTGGGCAGCATGTCACAAGCTCTAAGCACGGCACCAGCACCCTTGGCTTCATGCCCAGCAGTATAAATGGCCCATCCATCCATGCTCTTCCCGAGTGTCAGGCCACAGAGGAAGCTGAGGGTGCCTGTTGGGCTTTATAGGCCTAAAGGTGCTCCACCCACCCACCCACCTACACACACACACACACTGCCTCCAGCTGTAGGAGGGAAAATTGGGTTACTCTGATTTGCTATTATCTCTCAGTGTCCAGCTACACCCCTGGAAAATAGTCACCTAGAAACATTTTGAACTCTTAATAAGAAGAGAAAGTACTAGATCCTTAAGACTGCTTCTCCTTTTTACACTTCAATCTTAGCTGAAACAAATTTTACCTGGAACTTAATTGCTAAAGATACAGTTAAGTGCTTGCATAAAGAGGCCAATGCAGGGCCAACCAAATAGCTCAGGGGATTAAAGTGCCTGCAAGCAGGAGCAGGGGCTGGGTTAGATCCCAGGGTCTGTTATGCCAGCCCCACCCCTGAGGTACACTGAGATGGCAGTTGAGACTGGGTGTGGTGGTACATGATTGTAATACCACCTCTTGGGAGGTTGTAAACAGGCAGATCACTACAAGTCCCATCTAGTAGTGAGACCCTGAACACCCTGTGGACTCTTCCTTAAAATAGAAAAAAAAAAAAAAAAAAAAAAAAAAAAAAAAAAAAAAAAAAAAAAAAAAAAAAAAAAGAGGCCAATGCTACTGAAAAAAGAATTTAGTTTTTATATTTCTGAAGAGAAAGGGACATGTCATAACATGGCCACAGAGAAACCTCAAGACCAGGAAACAGGGATAAGAAAAAGGAGAAAATCAAAGCAGAGTGAACAGTTTAGGATTGGCCAATTTAGATAGTTCCAGTAGGCTTTGGGTGTGCAGAGATCTCTAGTTGCCTGGGATCTAGCCCTAGGATGGTGAGGGGCAGGTGGATATTGGCAGGTTTGTAAGATATGGAGGCAGTTGGGTGTATAAACAATGGATTGGTTGATTTGCACACAAAAGGTGTGCTGCAAAGACCTGCTATCTCTGGGAACCAACTAGCCCTGGAAGAGTAGTTTCTTCCTAGTCTATAAGGCCTCCAACTACCACAACATCAGGTATGTAGAGAATAAAAACTATAATTAATATAATTGAGACTGGGCATGGTGGCACACATCTGTAATCCCAGCACTTGGGAGGCTGTAAACAGGAGGATCACTATGAGTCCGATCCACACAATGAGACCCTGTACACCCTGTCCTAAATGCAAATATATATATATTCCTGCAATTAATTAATGCCAAAGACAGAATCTGAGACATTAACTCTACCACATCTGGTCACCCAGTTCTCTTCCAGTTATCCCTAAAAGGCCTGAATTCCAAAATTATCATCTTCAATTAAGATCTCTGCTCAGTTCCAGGTGCCCAGCCTGCTGGATTTTTTGCTTACTGTCTCAGAGGTACATGGAATTTATCACCTCCCAATTTCAGCTTATCACTGTGTCTAGTACTCCAACTGCCTCTTCCACATGGCAATATACATACATATATGCACAGACTCACACACAGGTGTGCATACTTGAAAAATTAATAATCCAGGCCAACAGCTACTGTAGCTTAGATAGCAAGCCATGTCCAATTTCCCTTCACATGACTTTAGCTCAGGTCTCTTCTCTTACCTGCAAAATCATCACCAATCTCTATGTCGCACCCCTGCCTCTAATTGTCTCATTCCCTGTATCTCCAGACACAGGGGCTACAGTCTTTGTCCACATAGAACTGACACACCATTGTGTACCCCAACCCTCAATATAACTGAAGTCCCCCAGTGGTTTTCCACCATGCTGAGGACTGAGGCTAAGACTCATGGCTGGGCAATGAAGATTCACTCTCGACCGGCCTCAATGGTACTGCTAGCTTCCCCTCCCCTGCCCACTCCTGTCTTACTTTGCAGCCACTCAGATGTACCCCCAGCACCTACTATAGTATGAATACCCATTGTGTATCTGTTGGGTGAATTACTATGGTGTTATGAGGAAGATATTGTCATCATGTTCCATATTTAAAGACAAACTCAGGGCCAGGAAGATGCTCAGTGGAATAAGTGCTTCCCTGGCAAGTGCAAGAGCATGAGTTCAATCCCCGGTTCTGCCAAAAAAAAAAAGAGACAAACTCACTAACAATATGAGAATTACACTTAGCTAGTGAATAGTAGAATATATATATTAGTAGAATACGTATACTATCATATATGTGTGTGTGTGTGTGTGTGTGTGTGTATACACACACATTTATATGATAGTATACATATTCTCAAGAATTCAAGGTCATGAGTATTGTTTTTTTTTTTTTTTTTTTTTTTTTTTTTTGAGACAGGGTCTCACTGTGCAGTTCAGGCTGGCCTTAAGCTCACTTTGTAGCTCAGGCTGGTCTCGAACTCACAACAATCCTCCTGCCTCAGCCTCCCTAGTGCTGGGATTACAGGCCTGCGCCACCACGCCCGGCTAAGGTCATGAGTATTGTTGTTCCACAACCTCTTAAACATGTAAGACAACCCAAATCAAAAGCATTCAGCAGTGTGGTTGCTACTGTAGCATTGAGTGGCTGTGGAGAAGTGCATAAAAGGCAGAGTGGCCAAGCCCAGGCCACTAGTGAGAAACCACAAGGGACAGAATGCAGGTAAGGAAACAGTACGCATTGTTGTTAGAGCCATAACAAGCTTGCAGTTCCTAATGTTCCAAGACTGCAGGGAGGCTATGTGCGTGGCACTAACAGAACTCTAGGAACTCAAAGCAGAAATGCTGGCTGCGTGTCCATCAGCCCTGTGCAGAGCAGAAGCTGGCTCCTCCCGCATGTCCGAGGGATCTGCTCCCCAGCCTGTCTCAGCTTCCTGTGCCATGGGAGGAACATCTGGCCTCAGGAGATCAGGAAAGACTGTGACTACACATAATGATTTTCCCTAAATGTATTCCAGAAATACTCTTTAAATGACTCACATCTGAGGGTATAGCTCAGTGGCAGAGCAGTCCAAAACCATTACCACCAGCAGTGAAAAAAAAAAAAAACAAAAAAACACATCTGAAATACAAAACTGAGCAATTACAAACAAATTTTTTTTTTTTTTCAGAATTGGGGATTGAACTCAAGTCCTTGTGCTTGCCAGGCAAGGACTTATTCTACTGAGTCATCCACCCGGACCTACAAAAATTTGCTTTTAATTACATTTTCTTTACTATTTTCTTAGAACATAAATCACCACAACAGATTTTTCTCATATTTAAGAGTTAATTAAGACTCTCCCAATTATGATACAATGAAGACTAAACACCTGGACTCCAAGAGCATTTTCTACATGTGACTGCTGAGCTGCAGCTTGCTCTTGCTGTTCGTGACCATGGTGACAGTGGAGGTCTCCCCCTGTGCCCTGCATCCACATTTGATCATATGAACATCCTGTGCTTTCTCATTGTTATGAAATGCCAGCTTTTTGGCCAGAGCTGGGCTTCCTGAATGGGGAGTAACCAGTTTATTGCTGACAGCTCTCTTTGCAACACTGAGTTTTATCATCCTTTTTGGTGTTCTTTGAGTATAATTTCCTAAAGACTGACAGCAGTGGATATCACTCTAAAGCTGGCCCCTCAAGCTTCTGTTCCCTGGTTATTCAATCAAATACTTAATTGCAGTATTGCTGTGAAAGATACTTGCAGATGGTGGGAATATTATGTTCAGCTGACCTGAAATTGGAAAGATTATCATGGTTCACCTGGGTGAATACAACGGAATCACATGTGCTCTGTATTAGTCAGCTTTGTGTGACTGTAATTAAATACTTAAGGCAACTACATTTATGAAGAGAAAAGGTTTAGTGCTCACAGTTTAGAAGGTTCAAAGTCCAAGATCAAGTGACCTCTGGTAAGGACAAGGGATGGCAGCACATTGTGAAAGTATAAATTGTCATAAGTAGGATTAGAGCAGAGAAAGAGACTGGGATACTGTCTCTTTGAATATACACTCCCAGTGACCTATGAATCTGCCATTTGACTTTATCTCCTAAAGTACCACAGTACCACCCAACAGCATTCTGGGGACCAATCCTTTAACATTTTAGTCTTTGGGGGACATTTAGCAGCTGATGCAGAAGAGATCTGAGGGAAGGCAGCTGAAAGGACAAAGGAATTGCAAGTGCCTGCCACTGTGCACTTTGAGAGGGCCACAAGCCAGCTCTGGAATCTAAGAAAGATCCCTCATCAGCATTCAGAAAGAAGTCAGGAGCCTCAGTTCTCCAGCTCTATGGAACTGAAATCTGCCAACAACCTGAGTGAATCTAGAAGTGGCTTCAGCCCTACAGTAACTTCTGGAAAAGAGGCAGCCCTGCCAACACTTTGACGGCAGCTTTGTGACTCCTGGAGCTGAGAAACAGCTGGGTTGCTGACCTGCACCACAGCATGAGCTTAGGTTGTCTTGAGCCACTGGGTCCATGGTAGTTTAGCATGGCAGCAGCAGTGAAAAACTAATAGACACCCTTTTGAGAAGAATGAGATGTGCATTTTTGCTAGTTCCTTTTGAGTGCTCTCAGTATTGTGGGATGTCTTGTCTATTCATTTGGGTCTTTAATTTATTTTTCTTTAATTTTTTTTTTTTGATTGAGCAGTATTAGGATTAGAACCTAGGGCCTTGTATCTTCCAAGAAAGCACTGTACCACTAGGCTACAGTGCCATTCCTGGAACCTAATTATTATGACATGAAGGAAGTAGCTGACATTCTGACTCAAGCACTGTCACTATTCATTTTATTGTGTCGGCTAAGGACTAGCATCTTTCTATTACTTTCATCCATAACCCTTGCAATGTCAATAGCAGTTCTCTGTACTGGAGGTACCTAGGTGCAATTTAAACAGATATTTACTAGAATTAAGTGTCTGGCAGTTTGCTGGACTCTGAGTTACAGCGATGACAAATCATGTTCTCATAGACTAACAGATGCTGAACAGCAGCAGCCGAGAGCCCCTCCTCAGACCAACTGCTATTTAGGTGTGGGCTCCGTGCCTTCTAGCTCACACCATGTCTCTGTCCTGCTCTGAACAGAACTAATCCCATTGGAGACATGGGTTCATTGTAAAGAGCAGAGTGCTCACTGTGTAGATGGGGACCTGGTAGGTCCCTCGGTGGTTAGATCTGGTGTTGCTTGGAGGGCTCCCTGGGCCTCCCAGGGCTCCTTTCTGAAGCTTACAGAGCAGTAGGTGAGACTGGCTTGAGAGGATGAGTCCCACCACTGCCCTTTCCTGTCTGCTAAGAGTAGGTTTATTTATTTATCTTTTTGATATCAGGAATCAAACTCAGGGCTTTGTGCTTACCGGGCAGGCACTTGTTCTGCGGAGCTACATCCCTGGCCCCTCCTGTCTGCTAAGAGTAAAGCAGGATGTGCCACTTCCTGTGTCCTGTGTCCTTTTGTTGTCAGAATAAAATCAAAATAATTTCTGTCGAATCCAAAGAGAGGGACCGGGCAGGGAAGAAAGAGAGAGACAGACAGACACACAGACACAGAGAGAGACACACAGAGAGAGAGACAAAGAGAATATGTCTATATGCCTGAAGGTACTGGACATGGTAGCTCAGGTTTATAATCTTAGCACATAGGCAATGATGAGGCAGGAGGACTGTAAGGTTGTTGTTGTTTTTTTTGTATTTTTTTTAAGGGAAGGGTCTACAGGGTGTTCAGGGTCTCACTACTAGATCAGACTCCTAGTGATCCATCTGTTTACAGCCTCCCAAGGGTAGGGATTACAGGCATGCACCACCACGCCCAGTCACAATTGCCATCTCAGCACGCCCCAGGGTCAGACCTGCACAGCAGGCCTTGGGATCAAACACCTGGCTCTTGCTCTTGCTTGTAGGTGCTTTAATCCACTGAGCTGTTTGGCCCGCCCAGGATTGAGGTCGACTTGAACCATATAGTGTGTTCACACTCAGGCTGGGCTATTTATGAAGTGCCTGTCTCAGAAAGGAAGAAGAAAGCCGGGCGTGGTGGCGCATGCTTGTAATCCCAGCACTCGGGAGGCTGAGGCAGGAGGATTGTTGTGAGTTCGAGACCAGCCTGAGCTACAAAGTGAGCTTAAGGCCAGCCTGAACTGCATAGTGAGACCCTGTCTCAAAAAGACAAAAAAAAAAAAAAAAAAAAAGAAAGGAAGAAGAAGGAGAAAGAGCAGGAAAAGGAGAAGAAATGGAGGAGGAGGATGAAGAGGAAGAGAAGGAGGAAAAAAGAAGCTGCCAGGTTATAAAGGAGAGGATTTTGTGCATACACATTTGGTAACAAGGCTGTCATGAAAGATGGCTAGTGCAGCACGACACTGTGGCCCACATCTAGAATCTCTACTACCTGCTACTTGAAAGGCTGAAACAGGGAGATTGAAAGTCTGAGGCTAACCTGGAAATTTAGTAAAACCCTGCCTCAAAATAAAAAGGAAGGGCTAGGGATATGGTTCAGTGGTAGAGCTCTTACTTTGTATGTGTAAGGCCCTGGGTTCAATACCTAGCACCACCAGTAAATAAATAAATACATAAATAAATAAAAATAAAAAGGGCAAGAAGGGCTGGGGAGATAGCTCAGTGGTCCTGGTACTACATGCCATGTCCCCTACCAGAACCCTGGGCACACCATGCTGGCCACCAAAACTGGGCCTGGTGGTGCATGCCCATAATCCCAGTGCAGGGGAGGCTGAGACAGGAGGATCACTACAAGTCTGCATGTGTAGCGAGAGTCTGTACCAAATAAATAAATGATTTAAAAAAGGGCAGCAGGCTGGCCAAATAGCTCAGTGGATTAAAGTGCCTACAAGCAGGTACAGGAGCCGGGATTTCGATCCTGTGTCCAGGCCCTGCCCCTAGGGCATGCTGAGATGGTAATTGAGACTGGGCATGGTGGCACACACCTGTAATCCCAGCTCTTAGGAGGCTGTAAACAGGAAAATCACTGCAAGTCTGATCTATATTGAGACCCTGAATACCCTGTAGATCCTTCCCTAAAAATACCAAAAAAAGGGGGGATGGAGCAAGGAATGTAGCTTAGTGGTGGAGTACTCAATCCCTGATACTATGATACTGAAAGAAGACTGTAGAAAGGTCCCCACAAGCCACCTCACACAGAAACACTTCTACAAAGCCACCTGTCCAGCAACTGCCCATCTAACCTTGGGCTGATGACATCTTGTCATTGATCTTCATAGCTGTGGATTCTTGTTTCTTTTCTTTCTTTTTTTTTTTTATGTGTGTGTTTTAGGGAAGAGTCTACAGGGTGTTCAGGTTCTCACTACTAGATTGGACTCCTAGTGATCCACCTGTTTACAGCCTCCCACGAGCTGGGATTACAGGTACGTGCCACCATGTCCAGTCTCAATTGCCATCTCAGCATGCCCCAGGGGTGGGGCCAGCAGGCTGGCCCAGGGATCAAATTCCTGGTCCCTGGGTCTGCTTGCAGGTGCTTTGATCCACTGAGTTGTTTGGCAGGCCCAATTCTTATTTCAACATATCTTCAACATGCCCCCTTTCCCTGGCCCCTTGAAACACCCCAGGATGGCCATGGCACATATGTTCTACACTGCGATGCTACCATATAGTTATCCCCTTATAACTATCATGGTGTTTTTGGTTTTATCTTGCTTATCTTTTATTGTATCTTTGTACTGGGGACTGAACCTAGAATTCCTCATGTGCTAGGAAAATATTCTATCACAGAGTTATACTCTGCATTCTTTTATTTATGTACTTGCTTTTATTTTGAGACAGGATCTCATTAAGTTGCCCGGGTTAGTCTGAAACTTGCAATGTTCCTGCTTCAGCCTCTTGAGTATCTGGGATTATTGTTCTTTTTTTTTTTTTTTTTTTTTTCTGGAACTGGGGACTGAACTCAGGCTCTTGAGCTTGCCAGGGAAATGCTTATTGCACTGAGCTATTGCCTCAACCTATTATTGTTCTTAAGAGGATCTCCCCCTTTTACTTAAAGGCTGATAGTCCAAAGTTGGCCTTTAGAATGCCCATCTCAAGTGCTCTTCCATCTGCAAAGCCTTCCCCTTCTGCTCTGACAGGTCCACCCTGAATTCTCACAGCTTTCCCACATTGACTCAAACTCTGTCCCTCTGCTCATCAGAGGCCCTGGACCACACACAGCCTTACCTCCTGCCCATGAGTGCCCTCTGGATTCTGGCCACTATGGACAAGGTGGATTTTTCACTTTTCTGTTTTGAGGCACTTTCCAGGCCCCAGCGCAGGATGTTTTGGAAGGGAGAAATACCTCCACCATGGAAAGGACAGCAAGTCTCTGGCACTGGGTTTGGGCGGGAAGGCTTCAGGCTGCACAATCTAGATAAACTTCACCCAGAAGCCAGCACTCCTGAACAGGGGTCAGGGTGTGAGACTCTTTCCCTGTTCCGGAGGCACATCTGTCACGCCCCACATGAAGAGCAGCGTCCTCACTTGCACGTTCCAAAGCTCCAGGTCCTTGCACATCCTGTGAGGTGACCTCTCTACCCAGACCTCTGAGACAGTTGGCTGGTGAATCCACATGTGAGCTTAGGCCAGCGGCCACAGCAAGCTTCCAAGCAAAGTATTTTACTTTATGCCTAAGTTTTTGTTTGTTTGTTTTTCTCCTGGTACTGAGGCCTGAACTCAGGGCTTTGACAAAACTATTTGTCCAGTCTTTTTATGTTTATTTTAAGACCTCTAAGTCTTCCAGTTACTCAGGGTCTCTCTAAGCCACTAAATTACCCATTCTGAGCGCAAACTTTTAATCCTTCTGCCTCAGCCTCCCAGAGTACTAGTATTACAGACACGTTCTGCCATCTTCAGCTGATGCCTATGTTATTAAGCCCCAAAGACTGCTGGTTCTGGAAAGGACTGGATTAACTGTGTTCCTTTTAGAAGTTCCCTCTCAGTGCTGAGAATCCAGCACTTGCTGCAGCTGCTGGGTGCCTGCTAACGCTTCCTTTTATCACAGTATCCTCTTCACTTTGCTCCAACTCTGTCCCGGATGCCTGCCTCTAGAAGCAGGTGATAGGGCATCACCACGCTGAAAGAGAGCAGCCCTGCTCCAAAACATCCTTCTTGTTCCAGAACACATCCCATCTGCGGTGGATGCTGAATGGTAGCGGGCAGAGTCATGCTGGCTACAGCAGGAGAAAGGAGATGGAACCGTTGGCCAGTAGCCCTTTCCGTTGACATCCCCTCATTTTATTTGTGTTTGTTTATAAACTAACAATTGCATTTGAGGAAGAAAGTTCAAACTATAAAGAAAAAAGTAAATTCTGTCTTGTTTCACTCAGCTCTGCTCCCTACAGGTGGCCTCTCTTTAACTATTGTTCTTACTATGCATAACTCCCCAACCATAAAGTGTACACCCAAATCTTGACTTCTCTAATAGTAGGCAGTTTTTCCTGGCTCTAGTCTATAACATGTATGCAGCTTTCCTTCTTCTCAGCCTCCCCTTTTGTTTATTGCTTCTTCTAAGCCATTGTCTTCAAAGAGGTCCTTTGAACAACTGCTTAAAATGCAGGGTTTTTGTTTTGTTTTGCTTTATAGTTTTAGTAGGGTCTACAGGGTCTCACTATGTAGATCAGACTTGTAGTGATCTGCCTGTGTTCAGCCTCCCAAGAGCTGGGATTACAGACCATGCCACTGTGCCCAGTCTCAATTACCTTAGCGTGTCCGGGATCAAGCTCCACTGCATTTGCCTAAGCAGGTGCTTTAATTCACTAAAATGCAGTTTAACTGGCCCAGGACTACAATTTTTAGAATTTGTGGTTGGGTCTACTAGTACGCATTGGTAATTATCATCCCTAGCTAATTCTTTTTTTTTTTTTTTTTCTTGGTTAATTTTTAAGGACAATAATTTTTTTTTTTTTTTTT
>PVKA01048048.1:0-14000 GCA_004027165.1 Ctenomys sociabilis
CATAAGGAAATCAACCAACAACAAATGTTGGAGAGGTTGTGGGGAAAAGGGAACACTTCTCCACTGCTGGTGGGAATGTAGACTGGTACAACCATTGTGGAGGTCAGTATGGAGACTCCTCAAAAGAATAGGACTAGAAATCTCATTCAAGCCAGCTATCCCCCTACTGGGAATTTTCCCAAAGGATTTGGATACACTGCTCACAGGCCTCAATGTCACCCCATCTCCTGAGCTATGGGCACTGTTGACATTGCAGATGCTTAGTGTAATTGCCATTTAAGGTGACTTCAGAGAGACTGTATTACACTGTAGCTCAACACTGAACCTCAAATTGTGAGGACATTTTCTCTTTCTATGGAGTACATAAAATAGGAGTGATGCATTTTATAAAGGAAGTATCTGAATTACAGAAGATCAAAAGATCATATTTTCATTCAAACTATAGAACAAGAAAAATAATTTTAATTTTCCAAATCTGAGGGACTTTTCCCACCAACTTAACAGAATCCCTGTTAATTTTACTATTGAAGGAAAGCCACATTAAGCAAAAAGCTACTGCATAAATGCACAGAAATATAGAATATTTACACCAGTGATACATTAAACTAATTTATACTTAAATACAATATTGTACTTGGCCACTTTGGTTTATTTATTAAATATATTGAGATAAAACAAAGCTATAAGAGGGTTTAGTGGACTATAACCTCATCAATGATTTCTTTTAGTTCAATTATTATGAATCACAAAAAATGGGAACTCATAACAGTACTCTTTCTTTATTTCACAGATTAGAACACCTAAAAACATATTTAGCATTTTAAAGATAATAAACTGACCTTAGAATTAAGTTTACTTTTAAAAATCCCTGTTTGGTATTACTTTGGTCAAATCCTTTGCAACAATGCACAAACACTGCTAAAAATTTATCCCAAACACAAGTAGTAAATAATAGCAAACCTCCTATTTTTCTCTTCTGTTCTCTCTGCCTAGAAAATTTCATTTACAACCTCTCTCATCTTCACATGGCTCTAATGATACTGCCCAGTATTTATAATTAATCTAGATAATAACATCCCTAAATATCACCACATCTCTGGACACTGAAGTGTGTCCAACATGTCATTAAAATTCTATTAAAGCTTTATTTACTAGTGTCAAATAAAAAATTAATGTTGGTGATAAACAAGACAGAATAATGATCACAATGACCTTGAGAGGTTTCTTCTCCAAAGCTTGAAGACCAAAATAATGGTAAGCTGAGAATGGAGCACCTGGAGGAACAATAATACCAGTCTTGTCATAGAAATGTAATGCTTGCAATTCCTTATTTATTTTTAGTAAATATAATGTAGAATGTCCCAAAATGTTGTGTATTATAAGGAGAAAAGTTTTCTGATTTTTAAAGAAGTTTCATATTATAATGACTCAACAGAAGCATATAGGACAGTAATCTTTGTTTACTTATAGGATTCTAACTAAAGGCTAAATCTAGAACAGACAAGATCCATTTGCTGAGCTAGTAGAATAAGTTCCCAGAGATCTATGCTTTTTGAAAACTAAGGAACATTTGCAGAGTTTTCAAATTCTGTGTAAAATTAAAAGTTCAACTTCATTGTACAGTGTTTGGCAAATCTCTGTGCTGAGCCATTGAACCTTTATTTGGAGTGCGTGGAACACTGTGACTATGGAAGAATTAATCTTAATGTAAGAGGGCCAGGGAGATGGCTCAGTAGAATAAGTGCTTCCCTGGCAAGCACAAGGGCCTGAGTTCAATCCCTGGTTCCAGAAAAAAAAAAAAAAAAAAAAAAAACTTAATGCAAGAAGTAGTTACATGTTAGGATCTTCATGAGTTACAGAAGCTTCTGAATGCAGCTCAATGGTGTTTGCAGAATCATGTCCCTTTCCTGTGGCTGAAACTTTAGAATCAGATCTTTGAGAAAAGGGGGTATCAGGCAGCACAACTGTATTTGTTTTAACTCGGGAACATGCTGCAACCCAAGATTTTATCCTTGCTTGTTCATGAAAGCAGGATATAACATGAAACAAAATGAGGGGATCTTTTTAACTGTGTCGTGGATTATCATACAGCTCTGAGGATTCACATTCCCATAGGATACAGTGAAAATGCTGGAGAAGTCGTCAGATCAAGGAGCCCATTAGCAGAGAAATGGGTGTTTCTGTTGTAACAATCAACGCTGAAATTCTCCAGATAACTGCTCTGTATATGTAGCATCCACAGAAAAGCAAGTTCGGAAGAAAGAACACTAAGGAATGAAATAGCAGTGCAAACCTCTGTCATACACACAGTGAAAATTGAAGTAAATCTTTGGATTAGACTAGACCTTTCATGGATAATAGATGTCTTGGTCTACAGATCAATATTTTAAGCCAGGAAAATATGAATTTAATATTACAAAGTCCTAATGTTTTTCTTCTAGAAGTAAGTGTCATTGGTTGTCAAATAATTTTTGACTTTTTTTTTCTTCAAAGGCCTTTTGAAATAATAGAAAGTTTTGCCCAAATGCAAGCCTACAGAATTTGATAAAGAGTTTCTTAAGAGCCTGCTAAGAACTGGCTCAAAATCTTAGGATAATGCACCAAATCACTGCTGTTTGTGGCACACCGGCATTAGTTAACTCTATAAAATATTTTTCCAGATGCCAGACATAAAGCTAAGATAAAAGTAACTCTTCGTTCATGAGGGTTGAAAAAATGACCGTTGTACAGTCCTATAACTGCTGAGTACTTCCTAGGTAGCTCAGAAACGTGCAAGGAAAACGTTTGGTCCTTTAAGGTATGGGATTTTCTGCTACACTTCATTGCTAAGTGATAAAGTAAGTAAGAGAAAGATAAGACACACAGGCTGTCCTCTACAAGTAAATCCAGGCAGTTAGCGATGTTGCTCAGTGGTAGAGCACTTTCCTAGTGTACACAAGACCTTAGATGATCCCTAGCCCAGGGAGAGAAAAGTGAAGTAAAGGAATAAATAGGTTTTATGTATTTCCAGTTTTCCACTATCAATAGACAATAAACTGCTATTCAACACTAATTATTTTGGTTAAACTTAGACTCTACCACTTAAGAATCACTCTCACAAGTTTATGTCCACTTGAGATAACATGTACAATTTCTATGAGCCTCCATTTTTTCTAACACACTGATATAAATTTGAAAGTCTGTACATTCACTTGCTCTTATTAGATATTCCCATAGAATGACTCATGACCTGGAGGAACTTATAGGTCTTAATTTTTTATTCATTTTAATGACAAAAAATTAAACAGCTATGAAACAGTTTCAAAACAGGTTAGTAGGGCAATGTAATTAATACATTGAATATTGTTGTCTTTTTTTTTTTTTTTTGCATATTGTTGTCTTTGTAGTAGTTATTCAGAGGACAAAATGCAGACATGATATCCTGTCCAAACACTATTAGTACAAATTTTTTTTTCATTGAATTAAGAGACATTAGCTGTGTATCTATCCTAACGAGTTTTATATACAGGTACAAAACAGTCCTTCATTTATAACCCCTTTTTTGCTTAGTTTTGTCAGAGATGAGTATTCCATTGCCATTCAAATTCAACAGGTGGGCGAATTCAGCAAAATAATCCAATATAGTCCAGTAATCTATGATAGTAGTGGGTTATTCATAGGACTGGCAATGTCAGAATTTGTTGGCTTGAGTCTTCTACAGCTCAGCCTATTAATATGGTTTTACTTCTTATACCTCATTTTTATACTTCACATGGGAAGAAAACATTCTCTCAAGATTTCACAGAAAACAAATAGGTCAAGCAATGTCTGTGACTCATTCACATGGCTGACACTGACAAGGATCTATAAACTGTGCTACAGGGTCTCAGGGTAAATCCTGAAAGGATTTGATTGACCTTGTCAGATGCAGAAGTTACATTTCTTGTTATAGAGGTCTTGCTTTATCTTGGTTTTAACCATATAGCAGAAAAGTATAAAAATGAGGTATAAAAATAAAGTCATATAAGGTTTAAGTTATTTGGATTGTTTTAAAGAACACAGCTGGGGAAGATCTAAGTGCAGAGGAGGGAGGATGAGAATGGTATACGGCTTGCTTGCCCCCTTCTGCGTACACCACTTTCCTAGCACCTCATTGTGTAAATACACACTGGTGTTGATACCATCTAAGTCCTCGTTTTAAAATTTTCATTACCTAATTGCAGTAGGTTATGCCATTAATCCTTGAGAATTAAATGGATACTCCAACCTCTGTGCCTTGCCAGAAGTTCAAATGTAGAATTTATTCTCAGTCATCTGACCAAAAAACACCCTGTCTTTCTGATGCCCAGTCCCCATCCTGGACTTCTACTATCTACTTTCTGTGTTTCATAGCATCCAAACATACAGAAGACACAAATTCTAAGGTTTTTATGAGATTTGTGCAAGGGATCAGAGACGTGGTTGAAATACATTTTTTATTATAAACTAGAGGGAAAGGATAATTTTCCATTGTAAGAAATCATACAGAAAGTAGGAGCACAGCGTGACATCCAAGAGCTCTCTCTGAAGGCATGGCGGAGCTAGTGCTGTGCCCAGCACATTGAGTCAGTCTTAAGCTTTGAATCACCACCAAGGGGCTACTTTCAACCTCATTCTTCTCAAGAGATTATGAGCAGAAACATTCTGAGTGTTGAATGTCTCTCTGGAGAAAAACAACAAAAATGAAAAGGTAACTTCCCATGCAAAACTGGACTAGAACACACAGTGCAGTACACGAACAACTTCAGCAGAAAAGTCAGCAGACTATGGGGATGAGAAATGAAAGCCAAAGGACTGTGTAAGGACAGCATATTTCTGACAAAACTGGAAGGAGTCATGTTCCATTTCCACATTTCCAGTGTGGGGGTTTTGCTGATAAATTCTTGATTGCAGTTAGTTGTTGTGGTCTTTGTCATAATACTAACATACACTTAGTATAAAACTGAATTTTCGGACTCAATTGATTTTAGTTGTTGTACATGTGCTTTTGTATTTCTGCTTTCTGCTTTTTATACTAGGGAGACTATACAATATTTACACATGTGTGTCTGGTTTAATATCACTTATGAGTATATGTTGAAGTGGCATCCACTTCAGTATAAATGCTTCAAACTTATCATTCTTAACAGCTGAATAATACTCCATTACATAGAAATACCACAATTTTTTCAACCATTCCTCATGTGATGGACATCTTGGTTGTTTCTAAGATTTCGCTATCACACATTGTACTGCTATAAACATAGGTACACATATATCACTATGATACAATGCTTTCAGTTCCTTTGGGAAAATTCCCAGTCAGCGGATAGCCAGCTTGAATGGGATTTCTAGTCCTACTCTTTTGAGGAGTCTCCACACTGACATCCACAATTATTGTACCAGTCTACATTCCCACCAGCAGTGGAGAAGTGTTCCCTTTTCTCCACAATCTCTCCAACATTTGTTGTTGGTTGATTTCCTTATGATAGCCATTCTTTCTGGAGTGAGATGGTATCTCAGGGTTGTTTTTATTTGCATTTCATGAGTAACTAGCGATGCGGAGCATTTTTTCATATATTTATTGACTTAATTTCATCCTCTGAGAAATGTGTATTCATCTCAGATGCCCATTTCTGAATTGGGCTTTAAATCTGAGGGCCCTGTTATATCTTAGTTCTTTATATATTCTAGACAGTAGACCTCTGTCTGATTGCTTATTAGTTAGGATTTTTTCGAAATTTATGGGTTGTCTTTTCACCCTGTTGACAATTTCTTTTGACATGCAGAAGCTCCTTAAGAAGAATTGATCCCAGTTGTTGAATCTTTCAAGTGCTTCCCGTGTGAATATATGTTTGTTCATGAACTCTTTACCTACCCCTATGTCTCAAGAGTTCCTCCTACTTTCTCTTCCAGGAGATTGAGTGTTTCTGTTTTAACGTTTAGATCTTTAATCCATTTTGACTTTAACTTAGTGCATGGTGATAGAGCTGGGTCAAGTTTTAGTTTTTGGCATGTAGAAAGCCATGTTTTCCAGCACCATTTGTTAAAGAGGCTATCTTTCTTTCAGTGAGCTTGTTTAGCCCCTTTGTTGAAAATCAGATGGCTGAGTGTGATTGTAGATGCCTCTGCATCTTCTAATCTATTCCACTGATCCTCAGGTCTACTTTGTTGCCAATACGATGTTGATTTTATCACAGTGGCTTTGTAGTATAATTTCAAGTCAGGAATTGTGATGCCTCCTACCTTTTCTTTATTGGCCAAGATTGCCTTTGCTATTCTAGGTCGTTCATGGTTCCAAATAAATTTTAGGAATGATTTCGCTATGTCTTTCAGGTATGTTGGTGGCAGTTTGATAGGGATTGCATAAAATCTGTACAGCAATTTTGGGAGTATGGCCATCTTCACGATGTTGGTTCTTCCTATCCAGGAGCATGGAATATCTTTCCATTGTCTGAAATCCTCTATAATCTCTTTTCTTAGGATGTTGTAATTTTCTGTGAAAAGATCTTTGACTTCCTTGGTTAAGTGAATCCCAAGGTATTGCATTTTCAACAGTGCTATTGTAAAAGGCATTGTTTCTATTGTTTCCCTTTCAGTGTGCTTGCTATCTGTGTAGAAGAATGCTATTGAATTTTGAGTATTGATTTTTGTATCCTGCTATGCTACTGAATTTCCCTAACAGTTCTAGTAGTTTCTTGGTGGAATTTTTGGGGTCTTCCAAGTAAAGTATCATGTCATCTGCAAATAGTGATAATTTAACTTTTTCTTTACCTATTCTTATTCCCTTTATTTCTCCCTCTTTTCTAATGGCTGTTGCTAAGGATTCCAAGATTATATTGAATAGGAGGAGTGATAGAGGACATCCTTGTCTTGTACCTGATTTAAAAGTAAAAGATTTCAGTTTTTCCCCATTTAAGATTATATGAGCTTTTGGGTTATCATAGATGGCTTTTATCAAGTTAAGAAAGAGTCCATCTATTCCAATTTTCTGTAGGACCTTGAACATGAATGAGTGTTGGACTTTGTCAAAGGCTTTCTCTGCATCAATTGAGATGATCATGTGGTTTTTAGATTTCATTCTATTAATAGAGTGTATTACATTTATAGATTTTCGAATATTGAACCATCCTTGCATCCCTGGGATGAATCCTACCTGGTTATGCTGTATGATCTTCTTGATGATTTGCTGTATTCTATTTGCTAGGATTTTGTTGAGTAGTTTTGCATCTATGTTCATGAGGGAGATTGGCTTGTAGTTCTCCTTTTTGGTTGTGTCTTTCCCTGGTTTTAGAATCAGTATTATACTTGCTTCCCAATAAGGCGAAGTAAATGGCATATGCTGCAGGATACTAATCAGTTTTTCTTCTGGATAGTTAACAACGTAAGTTCACAGATGAAAGCTGCAGAAATAGAAGATCCACAAGTTCAGCCAACATTTTGGCCCTAGCCTTTCAAGGTTAGGTCCAAAATGAGCGAAGACTCAGGACATAGAAGAACCTGTACTGCAACATCATGAAACTCAGGTGAGCTCCAAATTTTCTGAACAAGGAGATTATGGAGCCACAGAGGAAAGAGATAGAAGTTCTATAGTGTGCCTTGGGAGAGTCACATGGAGAGAAAACTTTCTCTCAGGCTCTCACAAAGAGCAAACTGGTCAGCAATTCGCCATGACTCATCCACATGGATGACACAGACAAAGGATCTACAGAATAAGGAACAGGACTACAAGATAAACCCTGAAGGGACCTCACTGACCTCATAAGAAACATAAAGTACATGGGTTGGTATGTAAATCTTGTTCTATCTAGGTCTTAACCATCCAGCAGAAAAGTATAAAAATGGAGTATACATAATATTAAGCTGAGCTGTAAATGGCTACAGTCGACAACTTCTTTGGATAACTCACTATTGTTGTGGAATGCTGGACTTTGTTGGATTGTGTTGTTGAGTTCAAGCATCTAAGTTCATTGAATGAAAATGGAGTGCCCATCTCTGACAAGTGTAGACAAAGGAAGGGGTATAGAAAGGAGGAATCATGATGTGTGTGTATAGACAGTACAGTTGTGATAGATAACGCTGTGCTTCTCCATAATCCTATGAGAGACAAGATTTCTACTAATGGTGGTTAGACAGGATATTATGTCAGCTTCTATGACAACCACTTGGAAAATAACAAGGTAGAAAGTATTAATTATTGAATCTTTGATGTAATTCAGGTATAAAAAATAAGATACGCAAACAGCTACACTCTCTTTACTGATAAGAGACATATACTATAATAATGTCTGTAAGTATAATATCATATATGAACCTTCTATGATACCAAAACATTATGAAAACAATTTGCAATGAATTAATTTATCAAATCCATCTTGTCAAAGTATCTTAAAACTCTCATTGATATTTGTACTTCAATAAAACAAAAATTAAAATAAATAAATAAAATAAAATAAAAATAAAACTGAATTTTGTGCAATGGATCCATTTGTCAACATAATTAGATTCAACATTGAATAATGTTTTAATCAGACATTAGACTAAGTTTGACAAGATTTGTATACAGAAGAATTTCAGATTATATTTAAGATGATAACCAAAATCTATAAAATAATACAAGTTATATAAACAACACATAAATCTATACCTTGTTCCACTATTCTTCTGATTGTCACATGAATTTATGTTTCATCTCTTTTTAAATTAATATGTCAGAAACATATGTTTACATTTATGTTTTCTAAAAATATTGATTGAAATAGTTGAAAGCTTTTACAACTTGTATTAGGTTAAAACTGAAAGTAACTTTTAAAGGTATTCTTAAACCAAGTTATAAATATCTGTAAGATATTATTTGCAGTATAACTTATAAATATTAGTCATGAATTATTTTAAGGTGAGACATATTAGAGCTATCTAAGAGAAGATAATAGCTAAATAAGAAGCTTTTTATTAGTCAATGCTAAAGGCATTTTAAAAATATATTTGCTTTATAATTAAACATAAAAATGTATATTCTTTTCGTGTATAAATTTTCAATTTTCACAGTTTTGTACCTCCATCATTTCTAAACTTTCAGTTCACTGTAAAAAGACAACAGACAAGGGTAAATTTTTCAATGCATTCTTGCAAAATACTGCCTGCACGATTCATTCTTATTTTCAGAATCTAAACTTCTATTCAGAAGTTTAAAATGAAATGAACTTGATGAACAGAGAAAATTGATAAAGTCTTAGTTATTTCCATTTGTACAATTAAATAACAGAAAAACAGATTAAAATTAAAAACTTTCTTAATTACTTATAATTAAGAAAGTTAACTTTTAAAACACACACATTAAGAATTTTTCAAGTAATTCTGAATTGAATGAAAGGGACTTTCTTTGACAAAGTTTTGTAAAAGGTGCCTGAAAATAACTATGGTTGCTCTTAGTGTTTAGCTACAACATTTTTCAATTACATTAAACATTTCAGAATAAATGAGTATATATTTCATATCTTTTTAAATTAATACTTAGGAAAGAACGTTCATATTTATGCTTTCTAAAAACATACACATTGCAATTATGTTTGTTTGTATTATGAATCAGGAACTAAAAGCAATGAAAAAGATAGCCAACATTTTAATTAATACAACTTTAATCCTTTATTTAATTATTTAACTCTTGTTTAGACAAAATTTCATGTCTACATCGTGTCCTTTGAATAACTACTATGAGGAAAACATTATGCAATGTATTAATTATTGTAACTGTCTTATCTATTTTGAAACTGTTTCATTGCCATTTTATTTTGTTTTCTCATTAAAATGAATAAAAAACTATAAAAAATATGTATCTTTTCTTCTTGTCAGTATTTTCCATAGATTTTAGGATATAATATCCAAAATAAAAATAAAAGAGCCCGTGTAGGGGGAAGATCAGTAATAATCAAGTCAATTGAAGGAAAGTAGAGATTTGAACTGTAAAGATCATTCCAATTTAGCTTGGCTGCATAATCCTCAGATTTGCTCGGCTTTAGGAGACAAAGATACTATGGACTATCAAACAAAGCCAGAAAAGACATCATTTTACAAGAAGAAAGGACAATTATTTCAAGTACATTTGAAACATTTTAAGATAAATGAAAATGTAAATTGAATTCAAAGTTCAAGGTCAGACTGAATCCTACAGCTAAAAAGCTACTGAATTTTTAAATTTATCTTCGTGTCTTGCAATCTAACAATATTATTTCAATACCTGTTCATGGAGAACAAAATCTTCAAAGGTAAACACCTTTGTATGAAGTGATCATTTATAATTACAAATATTTTCTGTGTGTGTGAAGATTTCACAGTTATCATTTGTGGGGTTAATAGAACAGTTTGAGTCTACTGGTCAAGACTGTTTGAGATCATATACGAATAGAGTATATGTGAATATAGATTTTTTTGAATCTCAGTTCCAGAATCCACTTAATATTTTAAGAGTTATACCTATATTACTTAGTGTTAATATTCAAATAAAATATTTGAGAAAATTAAAATATTTAAGCATCCCTACAAAATATTGATTAACATATTTCATGATACAAATTAGTAAATAAACTACCTTACTTAATGTCTTTCACCATTGGTTTGTGGTCTCAATCCTGACTAAACAAATGAAATTCTGCAACGGAACGATGGAAGAGAGTGTATGTGTTTTTTTTTTGTTTTTTCAACATGATACATACCTAGCTAAGTACCTATGAAATATATTCTCATGTGACTGATATGATCTAGTGCAAATCAATTGTCTGTCATGTGCATGGCTCACTGAGTAAGCAACTATTTGATTATAAGTATAATTTTAATTATTTTCATTCCTTGGAAAACATGAAAATCATTCTGTCAAAAGAAAATATTTTCTTTTCGTTAAGGTGAATATAGTCGTTTTGAATATCTGAAATGCTGTCTTCCAACCTGTAACACAAGGCAACCTAGCAGGGCACACAAGATCATAGGGATTTTCTCATCTCAGAAAATCTATGTGTGCCAGATGCAGTCAGACAGAAAGCAGCATGGAGGCTCCTCGATTGAAATGTTTCTGGCATCTGCAACATTTGTCATTTGTAGGAAAAGGAAGGCAAGGGATAACAGGCTGCCCTCCTCACACTGGCATGCTCAGGCAGCCTGCCAGATCTCACATGTGGCATCTCACTGTGCTGTTCCTGGGCCAACTCTGACCTCCTGAGGCTACCTCTGCTCAGGTCCAGGAAACACACATGAAAGGAGCCTTGTGAGACATCTTTATTTGCTCTCCACAAATTGTTGGTTTATAGGGCAAATTTGTTTCACATTTTTCCTGTTACTTAAAGCAACATATGTTTCCTATGAATCCTAGAAAACAAATGGTGCACTCCTGTATCCCTTTTCTGGAACAGGGGGTGGAACCAAGACCATTTTGTTTTGCCACTTTGCATTGCAGAAATGACCTGTACCTTTCGCTGCTCCACATTTCTGTGGATATGGCTTTGGGATGAAATGCATGTAACACTAGCTGATGTGAAACACATCTACCTCATTACTGTGTGAGCGCACACGGGATGCTATCAAAACTGATGCAAGCTTGATTTGCAAAGGGGCACTGTTAGCATTTAAGCTGGGACCACAAAGGTAAACAGAAACAAGCTTAAGAAAATGGGACATAAATGCTGCTACTCTAACAGAACCTAAACATCTGGAAGTTACTTAAGCAATCTCTCTCTTATAACATAAGATCTTAGAGTTGGTTGATTTTTTTTAAAGAAGAAATGGAAATTTTTCCTTAGAAAATTATATATATATATGTATGTGTGTGTGTGTGTGTGTGTGTGTGTGTGTGTATATATATATATATATATATATATATATATTTTTTTTTTTTTTTTTTTTTTTTTTTTTTTTTGGTGGAATCAGGAATTGAACTTAGACTTGCCAGGGAAGTGTTTATTCCACTGAGCCATCTCCCCAGCCCCCAGATTTTACACTTTGAAGAACAATTCCAGAGCTTAATGTCTGGGTGCCTCTCTGTAATCCCACAGCTCTGGGAAGCTGAAGCAATAGGATGGAAATCTAGGCCATTCTGGGCAATTTAGTGACTTAGGGAGAACCTGTCTCAAAAATATAAAAACTGGTAATATGAGTAACTGGTTAGAAGACAACACTATACTACAATAAATATTATGAAATTTGGGCCAGTCAAATAGTTCAGCAGATTAAAGCCCCTGCAAGCAGGCACAGGGGCTGGGGATGCGAGCTCTGGGCCTGCAGTGCTGGACGCACCCCCAGGGCATGCTGAGGTAGAGACTGAGACTGTGTGTGGTGGTACACACCTATAATCCCAGCTCTTGGGAGGTGGTAGACAGGCGGATCACTACTAGTCCAATGGAGTAGGCAGGCACTTTAGTGTGCTTCAGTCTGTCTAGTCAAGCTTAGGCAAGTGCAGGGACTGCAGCTCGATCCCAGCACCACATGCCACACCACCCCTGCCCCCAGATAAAGCTGAGCTAGAAAAACATATATCTACATCTATTATATCTGGACACATACTATATAACTCTATATAGATATCGGTATAGATATGGATATGAATATGAATTTAGATATAGATATAGCATCATACAAAGTACTTCTATAGCAATAAAATCACCTGAGCTACCTTCTGTTTTTCCCTCTCACCTATTTAGTTTCTGAAAATCACTAATCTTTTACTTGTTTATATAGTTCTACCGTTTCCAATGTTATACGCTTGCAATGGTATGTTACATATTTTTTCAGACTGGCTTCTTTTGTTTAGTGGTATGTATTTATGTTCCTCTATACATTTTCTTTTCCTTTTCTTTCTCTTTTTTATAATAGAAAAACAATTTCACAGTTTGTTATCTAGCACAAAATAATACACATTTTCAGATATACCAGTTAATTTTATCCATCTGCCAGAGTGCCCAGATTCACTGCACAAAGCATCCAGTTATTCTTATGTTGTTGGGTGAAAGACAGTATTTCCCTGTGATGTGGCATTCACTTTGTTTATACGGATTTATTTTGGGGCTCTCTATCCTATCCCATTGGTTTCTTAGCCTATTATATGACCAATATTGCACTTCCTGGACTATGGCATTTTTATAGTAATTTTTAAATCAAACATTGTCAGTCCTCTAAATGTTTCCTTCAGCATTTTATTGGATATTTTACCTCTTAATATTTCATAAGGTTTAGTAATTGTAAATCAACCTGTTGTCAAATACCATAAGTAGTGTTTAGAAGACACAGATTTTTAGGTCCTTAGGCAAACACCAAAAGACAATGACTGGATAATAAAATAAGCACGTGTTTACATGTGAGACAATACCAAACTGTCTTGCAAAGTAGCGGTAGCATTTTGGATTCCTATCATTAATGAATCAGAATCCATGATGTTCCATGTGCTGCAGATAGTTGGCCTTGTCCAAGACTTGGACGTCATGATAGGCATGTGCTGATGTTTCAGTATTGGGGAATGCAAATTTTGCTGATCATATAGAGTATGGAAAATCTTATCATATTCTTATTTTCCAACTGTGTATCTTCTGGGCAGGGGTATTTGTTAAGGTCATTGTTCCATTTTTTAATTGAGATTTTGCTTGTTTTTTAATAAGCATACTATGTCACCATATACTACATGATGATGATTTTGTCCAAATTTTTATCAATATTTTCTCCAGGTTTATAGCTTATCTTCATGATAGTGTCTTTCTCAGATGGTACCTATTGCATAGGTTATGGTTTCAGTGTTGTTTTTAAAAAGTTATTGCCAAACCTTGTAGGGAGCCATTCCAAGATGGCGACCGCTCCTCGCTCCCCCGCCCATCGTGTCTGCCAAGATGGCGCCCATATCCGGCTTCCGGGTTCTTGTTGCTGTGCCTGGGCCCCTCCTATCCAGAGAAAAGCCCGCCGTTTTATGATCCTACCAATGCCATTTAAACACGTGTATAATTGTGATTGGTCTGTAAAGTCTATATAGC
>PVKA01048049.1:0-13997 GCA_004027165.1 Ctenomys sociabilis
TTTTTGAGACAGGGTCTCGCTATGCAGTTCAGGCTGGCCTTAAGCTCACTTTGTAGCTCAGGCTGGTCTCGAACTCACAGCAATCCTCCTGCCTCAGCCTCCCGAGTGCTGGGATTACAGGCATGCGCCACCAGGCCCGGCTTTGTCATTCGTTTTTGTCCCTGAGGGATTATTTCTGGTCTGATTTCTTCTATAGCCCATTGGAGTTTTTTCTTTACTTCAGTTTCTGCCATTTCAGAAATTTTAGGTACGTCACTACAAGTTCTTCTATGTCCTTTTCCCCTGAATTTGTTGGGTTGGGAGTATGAGATTGCTCTTTTTGTCATTTCCACATTTTTAAGCTCCCTAAATTCACTTGGACTCAGCATGGATGGGAGAGTGGCATAGAGCTGGTCAGCAAGGCTCTGAGAACATGGGGAAAGCAGTAAAAGCTCACTGAGGCTCTTACTACATGTACTTCATTGTCGCTTCCATCATGGTGAAATGGGGGAAGTGGTGGTAAGGTGCAGGTCCAGAAGTTTCTTAAGATGATGCGGGCAACCTGAAGCTTAACAAAGTTCCCAGGATGGTGATAAGGGCAGGGCAGGATTCACCAGGTCATCTTAGCTGTTCAATGTCCTCAGGCCTTCTTCAATGGTGGGATCCCAAAAGAATATTTTTGAATGTTACCCAATTTCTAACTCAATAAACTTCTATTTACATTTTTGATCTCGTTGTGGCTATGCCTTTGACTCACCTCATGCAAAAGTTCTAGTAATATTCTCGAAGCTAATTGATCCTCTAAAGATTTTAAAATAGCTGCTCATTTCTGGTAAATAGTGCACTTTTCAGTTCCTAATGAGAAAACACCCACAGAAAATTGGCTGTTATTTTTGGCCAAATCAAAAGAAGCCTACTAATTTTTAACATCCTAACTTTCATGAAAGAATCATGAATCAAAAATCTGAATTTTACCTGATAATGTCATCAAATGTCACTGTGCTATCGGTGTTATATAGGCATGACCCCTGGATCTCCATCCATTCTAACTCTGGCCAAGAGATAATTATTTATACTCATGTTTAGGCATACTGTACACATTGGCCCCATGCTTGGAACCATACTTGATTGCAAGTTAATCTTTCAGGTCTTATTTAGCCTTTTCTAAATTTCTTCACCTGGCACTGATAGTTCCTCACTCCTTACAATATTTTGGAATCAAAATCTATGAGACAATGTACTAGAATTCACCTACAGAAACAATTATACTCTGTAAGATAAAACTAAATGCATGAGAAGGACAGACAATCTTTTTATGGGCCAGGATGCTATTTACTATGTTTTTAATTTATTGCTCTGGGTAATTGATAGATATACTACTTCCAGCTATCTTCACTGGACTCTTATTAAATAAGATTTAGGAAAGAACTGATCCTATTTTTGATAAGAAGCTTCAGGGAAGCAGTCAAAGAAAAAGAAGGGAATGAGGCTGAAAGCCAAATGTCTTTGTTAATAGAAGTTACAACATGTTCATCTTTTCACGTACTTCAATCTGACCTTAAGAAATGAATAATAAATAGTCCTTGGAGAAATTAGTGAGTTTCAGGAATGATTACTTAGTCTGAATTCTGTTGAATATAAAGGATTTTCAAATCACATGTTTTTTTTATTTGTTTGTATTGGTAATAAGATAAAGATGTTATAAATTTTTGATGGCTGAACTTCTTTTAATTATGATATTTTATAGTACTTAGAGTTATTGTATGGTAGTTGTTTTTCCGTTATAATCAGGTTGTGATCTTTAAGTTTGTTTAAATGAATGCCAACTTTTGAAAAGTGTCTGTGAACTCTTCATATAATGCCTGTGTCAAAATTTTCTTAAGAAATGAATTCACTAAAAGTTTTCTGAGTATTGCAAAGAATACTTTTTACTGTTCTTGGAAATAATTTAATTACTATGTTTTGAAAAAATGGGATTTAAAAAATATAAAAGAGGAAAATTGTAACAGTATAAAGTAGATTGCCTAGATTACCCTGAAGACAGTAGAAGATTGGAACATGACTTGAAGTTAATAACAAATGAGAAAGTAAATATGAAAACAATTGTTGTAACTACAGTGGTAAAGCACAACTGTTAGAACCCAGGGGTGGTCTATGGCCGGTGGCTGTTATGACGGCAGGGTTGATGTGCGAGGCAGGCCAGGTGTATTTTTTGAACTATTTGCTTTCAGAGTTTTCTTTCCCAGAATATTCCTGTTCCTACTTAAGAAAATAAGAACATTCACTAGAAAAAGAAAAGCTTATCATACATATGTGGATGTTTCTGCATTGTCATAACTTGTGGGATTAGAGCCAGACAGAAAGTGGAGCTGTGTTTCTGATAAGAGAAATTCTGAAATCTAATAGTGGGGAAAGAAACCGATTAAATAATTTTACAAACAGAGAACTAATTATTTCTCCCAATATTAGAACAATTTACATTTCAAAAAAGAGTGGATCCTAGATGTACACAATGGTAGCAAAGTCTTACTAAACCTGATATGTCCCATTAACCAGTGTTCCTGTTTTA
This sequence comes from Ctenomys sociabilis, assembly GCA_004027165.1. Taxonomy (NCBI): domain Eukaryota; kingdom Metazoa; phylum Chordata; class Mammalia; order Rodentia; family Ctenomyidae; genus Ctenomys; species Ctenomys sociabilis. The sequence goes on from PVKA01048049.1 coordinate 2,549, forward strand.
TCTGATGTCACCTTCACCCTCACTGCCTACACTTGTCTTATTTTGTTTCCTGCTCTAAACTTTTTTCCTACATGTAGATTCACATTTACCCTCCAATAAAAGCATGTATTATTATACTTTTTATCTGCCTCCTATATTTTCTTCCCTGTTATCATTAGTGTCTTCAAGCTTTCTGATTCCACTGACACATTTCTTTCATGGACATACCTTACCTGCTTTCCACATCCAAACTTGACTTCCTTAGACCACTCCCAATATTTTTGTTTCAATATCACACTTTCTCCTAAGTCTTATAAAATGAAAAGCTGCATTTCTGCTCATTGTGTCCTTCCCACCATCCTTCATTAGAGTATGAGCTCTATAAAGTCTAGATTAATTTCCATTTGATAATCATTGTGTAATTAGTAAAAAATACAAATTTAATGAATGTACAATTTCTAAAACATAGGAAATGACTTGATGTAACAGGTGTAAGGAGAACCAAGTCAGTACTATAATCTATGCTACTGTAATGTCACAAGAGACCATCACCAGCTCAGAAACAATGCCAATAAAAACTTGATTTCAGTACTACATTAGAACAGAGACCTAAATGTAATTGGGAGTAAAAAACCTTCACCTAGATAATGCTGTATGCACTGCTGTCTACAGGTTGAATGTGCAAGAGAGTGAAATCCCTACAAATTCTAAAATGAAAGCTATGAGGAAAAAGTGTTCACAGGCAAAACATGTTTCACATGAAATAATACCTATCATATTAACACTTTCTAAATCTGTCAAACTTACTGCTACTAAGTTATGAGATTATGAGACATTTTTTAAAGTAATGAATAGTTTATGAAAAAAAGCAAGAAATGAGCTCCAACTTGCAGAGATATTTTATTTTTCTATCAGAAGAATTCACAAATGTTATTGCTTTCTTTTTCTTCATGTCACACCATCATAACCAAGTGGTAGTGACAAAATGTGTAGTAAACAAAAAAAGCTAAATTTGTAGAGAAAAATTCAAATTGTTCATTTGGTACAATTAAGACAGAACTGTTGATTTGGTAAATAATCATATATATAGAATCTGACATAATCACCATTATACATTTCATAAAACAGAACTGTTCAATAAAATGTTTCTGTATAATATGACATTATTCTTATTAAATGTATTGGCTTGATACATCAGCCATAAGCTTTAAATATTAGATCAAAAATTATCTCATCTATAAATCAATTTTATACAGCTCTAATTTTTTACATGCATTGAAATAATTAATTCCAAAATGTGAATTCTGATGCATGACAAAAGATACTTTGAGTCTGTTTACTGAAGTGTTTCTATTTTTAAAAACTTCCCAGGAACTGGTTTATTAAATAAAATAAAAACAAATACACATTTTCTTTTACTGAAATTTCCGAAGAATCAGTGGAACACATACTACTTTCTCTGTGAAGAAATCAATGTAAATTTCCACCCGATTCTGTTTTCTAGATTTTTCTATTTGTGTGTGTGTGTTTATGTGTATGATGAGTATATATAGAGACTCCCAAGAGCTGGGATTAGAGGCACGTGCCACCACGCCCAGTATGAATAGTTGTCTCAGCAAGCTCTAAAGGGATGGGGGGGGGGGACCCCCGGGACACTGCACTTTACATAAGCAGGCGCTTTAGTAAACCGATCTATCAGGCTGGACCAACATTTGAGTTTTTGAGAATGTGTAAAAATGATGTATATCCTCTCACTCAAATGTGAGAAGAATAAAACAGAGTTCCTTTATTTCTCCATGACTGACCTTCAGGAAACAAAATTTTCTAAGTCAAAGCAGCCCTTGGGAAGCTGAATATTTAATCCAGTCATAGTTCAAGCTTATTATCAAGGCTGTTAATTCCATCCGCAAGAATGTTCCATCATTCCTCTTTTTTATATAAGTCTATTTCAGATATACAAAGGCCTTCTACCTGAACAGATCTGTGGAAAGTACCCCTTTTCTGTGTGCTTTTTTTTTTACTTCAAATACATTAAACTGAGGCTACTGAAAAGCTACTCAATTTTATTTACATGCTTTTTGGAAAGCTAAAATCGGTGATGCTTATAGTATGTATTTCACTCCCTTTTTCTTTTAGCTAAGACAAGTCTACAGCTTGCTGAACTCATTTCTCATGTACATGGGCTCTTCTGTATATTAGAGATACCATATTGAAGAAGGGTTAATGCCTGAAAATATTAGAATCTAAAAGGAGAATGAGAAGCACCGCTCCATATTCTATGGATTAAATTCCATTAATCAAAAGAAGAATAAGCAAGTCAAACCAAACTCCAATAACTTTAAGTATAAAATGGGCACCCATGTCATTTATTTTCATGTTAGTTTCTTCACCTGTGTTTTATGTGATATTTTCTATGTTACTAAGAGTAAGTATGAAAACAGTTGGGCGATAGTGTGTCTTTATCATCGATTGTCAATATGTATTTCTTATTGATAACTTTTTAATGTTCTTTCCTTCATCACTGACTGTCATTGTGCATTAGTTATCATATTTTTTATGTTCTTTACTTCATTGAGAATAAAATGTTAAATTTAATTCTCAGTCAGCCTCCTGAAGCTTTTGATTCATGCATGGCTTTGAAATGCTGTGTTGATTTAGAGCAGGGTGTCATCCAGTGCTTCTGCAGATGGTTTTTGTTTATGCACTGCTATATGCCATATGTCCAGCGCATAACCTTCCAATTAACTCTCATGGTGTGTACATGCTATTGTTTGACTTTCCAACATTTTAGCATATATATATATATATATATATATATATATATATATATATATATATACATATATACTGTTGAGTCCTTCTTTATGTAAAATAGCATGACCCAGTACCTTGGAGATTTTTTTCTTCTGTTTCAAATAACCTTTACTGAGGAAAACTAGACTTTAATATGTGGAAAGACAGTAAATACACTTTCTTCTTAGTCAATGAGGCAGAAATTTTCTGTCTTGATGGCTAACACTATTTCTTTTCCGCTGCTCTTTTTCCTTCTCCATTCTTTGGCCTTCCCTTTCCATGAAGTTTCTTTAGATGCCTTTATTCATCCTTAAAGTCCTGATGCTCATCTCCATAGAGACCAAGAAACCAGACTATGCCCATGAGGGCAAAATACATGTTGCACTTGGGTACCAGTGGTAGATCTCCTTCTTCTTAGCCATCGGCTGTTCACTGAAAAGTTTCAACACTTGCATGGATTTTGAGTCAGTCGACCTGGCAACCTCACTGAAGAGCCGGTCACTCAGGCGACTCATGTAAGGTGTGTCCTGAAAGTGAAGACTTTTCTGAGCAGCGAGGAGCAAGGCTCCCTGGTCCTGCTCCTCCTCACCCACACACCTGGAAATTTGAGCAAAGTAAAGAAATCCAACCTACAACAAAGCCACTTAAGGTAAAAGTAAGATAGTAATAATCTGCCCGGGTTTTCTAAGGTACTATCTTCTCTAAGTATGTAGAAATAGGACCTATTTTATCATATATTTCAGAAATATGAAAATATTTTAGCAGTATGCATTTCTTTAGTACCTTCATTACTAATGAATTTGAGATATTTTCAAGTGTCTTGTAAGCCTCTTTTAATTTCTAAAATTTGGTGGAATCTCTTATAAATCTCATATAAATATGTGTCTACATATACATACATGGAGGCTAAGAACTAGAAATTATGAATTACTGTTTTTAAAAAATCTATCTATGCCATGTTCTATTTACCTAAAATTTCTACACCAATGTCTGCCATAAATTTGGCTCTCAAAAAAGTTTGTTAAAATGATACATATGAACTAAAATGGAATAAGTACATAGGCAGGATTTCTCTGCCATGATCTAGTTTATCTTCTTCAATTTTCAGATGTCAATGACACTTGATGAAATTAGTGGATTCACCAAAGGCAGATTAAGTTGACTACAAACTTTGAGATCTGTTGCTACTCTGTTATTTACTCACTGTGATTTATCCAGCATGCATTAGACATATGTAATGATAAAACCATTATAACAAAGACTTATGTTTACCAAAAAAAGGAATAAAACAAAAAGAAATTAGCTTCAAAGATTTAATTAACTCTAGAGTATATCTTAGTTGTTGAAATTTTACTCTCAAGTGTAAGCTCAAGGCTGGATTTGAGTTTCATTCATACCCACTCATGACTGAAAACACGTAATGAATGAGATTGCACAAGAAAAGGGAACGCAACAGAATAATAGGACTAAATATACAATTTTGATGGAGACATAGATGTGAAGAACTTGGAGATAACATCTTGAAAATTGAGGTGCACGAGAAAATATAGCTAGGAAGAGATAAACAGTATTCTATATATTATAGAGATACACAATGACAAAGTAAAACACATCATCAAAATCAGAAATTCAGAATCAGTGGAAATTGTTGCAAAATATCTTCTGCTGCTAAAAATATAATATCTTAAGGAGGCACAATATGCGTTTTGAAAAACCAAAAGAGAGAAGTGCTATATTCTCCGAAGATGCATATGTTGGAACTTTGGCCCCAGTGAAGTAGAAGTCAGAGTTAGGTCTTTGCAAGGCCTCTGGGCCATGAACTCTTGAGGTATTGATACATTGTGTTGACTTGGCAGGATGGCCCAGTGGTCCATTCCACATCCTGGACCATGGGGGCCCAGCCCTGTGGCCCACCCTAGTTGTAGAGGTGCCCCTCCCGAGAGTGACTCAGCACTTACAGGGAGAGAATTTTGATAGACGCTGGGGCTGCTGATCCTCCTCTGTTCTTCCTTGCTTTCTCCCACCACGAACTGCTCCCATTTGCCTTAGAGCCAGCTTCACTGACAGTTCTGATGTCACCAGTGGGGTGACAATTCATGACTTGCACCCTAATCAAGCAAAACAACCCTTCACTAATTGGTAACAAGTTTAAGTGTAGGTCACTTTGGTCAAATTTAAGGCAGTAAAATTTCCATAATTTTACAGGAGAGGGAAAAATATTTTCCTTGAACATTTTGAGGATCTTAGCTGAAACCACTGACAAGATATAGATTAACAAGAAAAAATATGCAGCTGTATTTAATATATGTTGTGCAACATGGGACACTTCATAAAAGAACAAAGAAATAAATGGCTAAACCAGAGTGTTTGCTTTTTTTTTCTCTATTTCAAACCAGGGGTCCTCTATCCCTAACACGTACCTCCTTCTCTTTCTTTTTCTTTCTTTCTTTCTTTCTTTCTTTCTTTCTTTCTTTCTTTCTTTCTTTCTTTCTTTCTTTCTTTCTTTCTTTCTTTCCTTCAGAACTAGGGATTGAACTCAGGCCCTTGCACTTTCCAGGGAAGCACTTATTCCACTGAGCCATCTCCCCAGAACCAGAGATTGAACTCAGGTCCTTGTGCTTGCCAAGGAAGTATTTCTTCCACTGAGTCATTTCCCTGGCTCCTCTGAGTGTTTTCACAGAAGCTTTGATGAAGTCATGAAATAATAAACTAGGAAGAAAGCTGAAAAATCTTGTTCAGGCTTCACTTGATGTGCCTCAGTTTTCAGAGATAAGGATACTTCTTTCTTCTAAGTAGAAGGAAGGTATCAGATATATGAAGGTCTAGGACCTGCTACTGTAGAAGGTCAGAGAAGCATTCCAGCACCTGTCATTTCTCAAATTCCTTCAGTTTAAAGTATTTCATTTATGCCAAGGCAAAAGATTTCTAGGAAGTGTGTCCTGAACCCTGTGATTCCCTCATCTGAAACTTTCCCTAAGAATTCATAGTCCAGAAACAGCTAACAAATTGTCTCATCTTCCACTGGATCATTAAGTAGTTGTGACTAATTTCTGAAGGGGTAGTACAGGTATGAATAAAATGCCTATCTAGTTAGGTCAGTATATAATGTGAAGCCCTTAAGGCCATCAAGCGTGAACATGTCCTAGAAATAAGAATAGACAAAGATTGGTGGTTAGAAGAAGCCGTGAACTCTCCTGAGTCCAAAGCACAATAAAAAATATTTGGAAGGTAGAACACAAAGTATACTTAAATGGAGGAATGAGGACACCAGTGGATGTCCAGTGAATCTTTTGGTTTCCAACTTGAAGTTCTCTAGTTATTTTTGGTGTACCTCAGCAGTCTGTGAAAGTATTCAGTTTCAGCTTGTGGTACTTCTTTTAATGTTTTCATTAAGGTTATAAGTAAAGAGGTTTTAGTCTCAATGATGTCAAATAAGAAAGGTGAAAGAACAATGTAAAATACCAGTTTTGTAGCCAGATTTTGGAAGAAGCTGAAAACATTGGTAAAATCCAATCAATTTTACAGGTACACAATAAAACTCCAAATACAATATTTTAGTTAACAGACTCAGATAACCCAGAATATATGCCATAATTTTCAATGAAAAAGTTATTTTCTCTCTACAGGTACCATATTTTAATCAAAGATAAAGGAGGACTAATTTGTTTATACAGTAAGTCTGGTCTCATTTTATTTGGCCTCTTTATTTATATACATGCTGCACTAATGGCAACTTTTTGTTTACTTTGTAGGAACATTTCATAAGAAATCTTTCTTGCAACAGTTACAAATTCAGATAAATTCTTCTCATCTCAAAGCCTGAAACATTTCCATTTGTACTCATGTTAGGAGTATATCTGAGAAATTTGCATATCAGTTAACAGGTCATACTTTTAAGCAATTCCATTAATACTGGGTCCATTAGGGCCAGGGAGATGGCTCAGTGCAATAAGCGCTTCTCTGGCAAGCACAAGGGCCTGAGTTCAATCCCTGGTTCTGCCAGAAAAAAAAATACTGGGTCCAATATTAATTAATTAATAATTAATAATTCAACTCTAGTTGCCTAAGAATGTGTGCCAAGAGTGTATTCTGTGCAATCATTCTTAAATGTGATGTTCCACTCAAAGCCTTGGTAATATAGGCAACATTTCATATTATAGTACATCTTTTTACAAGGAAAACAGCTTTTACTGAACTTATGCAAAATAATTATTTTACCCTGAAAATAAGTGTTTTAGTTACTTTTTCTTGCCAGGAGAAAATTTCTGACTCACAAGGTTAAAAGGTCTGGAGAGGAAAGGTCTGGAGAGATTTCCATCCACAGTTGGCTCACTGAAAGGCAGGACAACATGGCAGAGGAACACAGTGCACGGTGCACAAGCAGGAGACAGAGAAGCAGCAGCAAAGAGCTTCTCTCCCCTTTTCTCTCAATCCAGACACAAGCCTATTGGTTGCTGTCACCCATGCCCATGGTGGGTCTTCTCATTATCTCATTTGAGCTTCTCATAGCTCAAAATTATGCTAAACCAATCAGTGGACTGACTTTGTCAGCACATAACATTAATCCGTACTCACATGGCATAGATACAGCCACCTACAATAGCCCCACCAATCAAGGCATGAGGACCTAGGGTGATATCTAAATATAAACCATAACAATAACATAATACAGCAATAAACTGATTATTTTAATTTAGAAAAATACTATATTATGCTCGAGTTAGGTATAGCACTGATTTTAAATTTATCTGAAAGGCTCAAAATAAATTCATTTTAATCTTAGCCAGCTTAACATTGAGAAAAGATTTCTTTTCTGAAAACCTTCACAATTTTGTATTCAGAATTTGTCTTCCTTCTTATTCTGAAATACTCAATCATCCTACATTAGGATAAAACTACTGTTTTCCCCATTTTAATAAACACATCCTTCATATCTTGTTTACATTATTTAAAAAAACACATGTATAATGCTTGCATGCATTCTGCACAAAGTTTTTATTTATTGTTAGTAGTAGTTTTATTTTATACCTGATTATAATTTTTAGCCACTAGTAACCTTTTTTATAGAGGAGAGAGGGATGTAAACAATAGTGAGTTGTCTGGCACTGAACAGCATGCTGCAGCAGACTAGCAAATTTTATGAATACATCTTCTCACATTTCTTGCAGGCATATGCTTCTGTAAATTTAATTTCTCAAGTTTATTAACATACTCAAATATATTTAGCTTCCCTATATGGCATAAAAACAAGGTGCTAAAAGTATATAAACTTACACTTAGCAATTAATTTTCAGTAGTTAATTTCATAATGGTCCAAACTTTTAATGAATATCTTTGACTCAATTTAATTTACCATAATTTTTTGTGGCAGTATCTCGTTATGTAGCACAGGCTAGCCTTAAGTCAATATGCAGGCTAGAATGGCCACGAAATCTCAGCAACCCTCCTACTTGGACATCCAAGTGCTGGAACTATAGGCATGAGCCTATGTGCCCAAGGTAGCATAATTTAAAAAAATGCAAATTGTGAAAACAATTATAAAGAAAAACATATTATGCCAAACTATGCTTGATAACTTTGGGTTCCTTAACTTTTAGCTAGTTTCACCCTCTTTTTACTAGTGAGTCCAAGTAGAATAAATATGTTTTAATAGTATACTTATTATTGATAATTCAAACATATACCTATCTTTCATTAAACCGACACTGTTAACCAAATCTTATTTATCAGAATTTTACTCAAGTAATATGTACTGGCAAAGCTTTTTTTTTTTTTGTACCTGGAATCAAACTCACAACTTGGTGCTTGCCAGGCAGGCCCTGTGCTGCTGAGTTACATCGCAGCCTTCAAAGAATTTAAATTAGTTTCCTTACTTTTGAGATTCTTAGGAATATTTAGTTTATATAACTGCCTATTTCCCTCAAAGTTAAGATTACAAATTCTTTAGAAGATTTCAGAAATGGATTTGGAATGTGAACCAAAGTTAGATATATCATAGTATACTGCCCATATAAACCTAAATAAATATAAAAGCAGATGCAAAGAAAGACCTTATAGTTTTACTACGAATCTGATGTATGAGGGAGACACAAATATGGAAACAAAACTCATCAGTTGATTGGAGTGAATTCTCATTTTTATCCAATTACTACGTTTCTGGCACATAGAGCAAATCAAGCTACATACTCAATTGTAGTTAAAGGATTTTTTTTTTTTTACCAACATAAAGGTTTTATTTGTCCTTAATAAGTAATCTTATGGAGGCTGTGAACCACCTTTTTCATGAGAGAACCCATGGAAATATCAAGTAGCAATTTATTTCTAACATGCCTTCTTTTTGTGCTCTAGGTTAAAGGCTAGAGTTATATAATTGGAAGTTTATATTCAAAGAAATGGTAAGATTTACATATTTAAGAGAAAAAGGATATATGTTTGAAGAAGGAATTCAAGAACCTATTTGCTTTTCACTAGAAATCTGAGATAATTAATGTTTAACCTTAAGCATAATGTAGTCCAGTGAATGTTTACAGTTGGATTCTAAAATACTTTTCATGAGGTCTGGAGTTGAAAGGGTTTCATTACAGTTTGCACAAATAAGTGAAATTTATGAATATTAGAACAGTTTTTTTTTTTTTTTTTTTTTTTTTCCTGAGCTGGGTAGATAGCTCAGTGTTCTAAGAATCTGGCTGGAAAATGACCTAAGTTTGATGCCCAGGTATTCTACATTGTGCTGGTCCTCGAACCTGAGGTGCAAGGTGCCAGCCACCAAAACCAAGCACGGTGGTACACACCTAGAATCCCAGTGCTGGGTAGGCTGAGACGGGAGGAACACTGTGAGTCTGAGCTATGCAGTAAGACCCTATGCCAAGTAAATTAAAAAAAAAAATTAAAACAAATAGTAAAAATGAACAGTTATTTCCTAGCTGTGAGTACTTTGTAAATGCAAAGTTGAACATCAACCATAAATTTGATGCAGCCCACATTTCAGGCCATTTACATCTGGGGTTCTAGTCCAGCGGGTGCTCAGTCTGAGGCTCTCTTTTTTCCAGCAGGGAGAGACAAAACTTCTAAGAAAGACATAAGATCTCAGGATATAAGAAAATTAGGATAATTGCTGTCACTTGGAGGGTGCAGATCACTAATCTATGGGAATTCAAAACCACAGTCATGAGAGTCAGAATCCCAATTTTTGTAAAAAATTTAAAGAACAAAGAAATGTCTTTTATGAACTAAAAACTTATTGCAAGATTTTTTTCTGCCAATCTGAATTTGGAAAGAAAAATGATAAATAGACTTTTACCAACTCCCTTAGATCAGACTCTATCTGTAGAAATTCAGAAACCTAACTTTATTTTATTTTTTATATATTTGGTATAGTTTCACTCTACACAGCTCAGACTCATAGTGATCCTCCTGTTTCAGCCTCCTTGGCACTGGGATTACAGGCATACAAATGACAAAGTCATTCCCTGTAAGGGCTACTGCTCAGATTTCTTCAGTCTAAAATATTCAGTGTGCTAAAATACTATATTTTGTAGTATCACAACATGAATCTTAGCAAATTTAAAGATTTGGTATAAATGAAGCATTTCTGAAATCAGGTACGCATTTGTCGGAGCAGTACCATATATTTTTTGTTCATTTTATTTTTTATTTATTTATTTATTTTTTTATAGTAAAGCCATTGATTCTTTTTTTGGATTTTAGGGAAGGGTCTACAGGATGTTCACAGTCTCACTATTAGATCAGACTCATAGTGATCTATTTACAGCCTCCGGAGAGCTGGGGTTACAGGAGCACACCACCATGTCCAGGCTCAATAGCCATCTCAGGATGCCCCAGGGGCGGTGCTGGAATGACAGGCTCAGGGATCAAACTCCTGGCCCCTGTGCCTGCTTGCAGGGGCTTTGGTCTGCTGAGCTATTTGGCTGGCGCTAAGCCATTGATTCTTGCACAGTCAGAGAATGAGATGGAGAACTATTTCTGTGTCTCTTACGCAGAGGGCTCAGAGCCTGAATTTGAGTTTCAGGAGCCAGAGAATTTGATTTCTGGGTATAATAGAGAACAACCTCTTGGTCTTCAGAGAACGGGGAACATGGCTGGTCAGGAATTGCACTCTTGATTCCCTAAAGCAAAAATAGCTCGGATTCCAGGTTCATGGCCCTGCAGAAAAGGAGGCAGAGTTGGATTTCCAGAAGACAGATGTAGAGATTACATGGGCTTTTGAAGTCCTGCAGAGGGGCCTGGTTAACTTTATAGAAATCGGCCTACTGTCGAGCTGTATTTCTACACTGGCTGAAGACATCATGGATAGCTTGCGTTGCCTGCAGACGCCGAACTTCCTCTTCTTCGAAGTAGAGGGGGTGTCGTACTCGCTGGGAAGGGTCTGGATGCAGGGCAGCCAGAAAGAGTTGGGGCTGGCTCGCTCACACAGCACATGAAAGGCCAGGGCGATATTGCCCATGGCTTGAAGACTTTGGTCTGGAGAGTAATATGGCCCCAATATGGAATGTTTAGCAGATTCAACAGTCATTAGTAATTTTCATAGAACCCATAAAAACAATTCTTCTGCCTTGATGTCTTTTGTTGCTCTCAAACCGAAGCCCTCTTCTTTGAAGTTCACCATTTCAAAGCCCTCGACAGAGGCCCCATTTTCAGAGGCCCATTTCATTAGGTC
>PVKA01048050.1:0-13999 GCA_004027165.1 Ctenomys sociabilis
GGTTCTCCTATGTCCTGAGTCTTCGCTGACCTTGAAAGGCTAGGGCCAAAATGTTGGCTGGCCTTGTGGCTCTTCTATTTCTCCAACTCTGACTTGTGATCTTAGGTTGTTAACCATCCAGAAGAAAAGCTGATTAGTATCCTGAAGCATATGCCATTCACTTTGCCTTATCTGACTCAATTGATTTTACTTGTTGTACGTTGTATTTTACTTTTTATTTATGCTTTTCGCTTGTTATATATACTAGGGAGACTATACGATATTTACACATGTGTGTCTGGTTTATTTCACTTATGAGTATATGTCCAAGGTGGTCTATTTTTAATGGAGAAACTCTACATGTATGTGCTTTGATTGGGATTCCTCAGATTGGAAGCTGGAGCAGATCTTAAAGATTTTCTATTCCAATCCCTCCTTTTGTAAATAAGCTTAAACAGATACTCACAATAGCTTTCTAGAATTGCATAAGTTAGTATAGCCATAAAGAATAAACTGGATATCTTGACTTTATGTCCAGCTCCATTGTCTGTAGTCCTTGTTCAGGGGTCTTACTATAGTTCTCAAAGAGAAATACAGAAAGCTCAACGACAAGGGCTCTGCATAAACAGGTATCAGTGGACTGAATTAAACCTTGGCATGAGCGGAAACAAGTGGGGAAGCTGAGAGAGCCAGAGCCGTACTGCTACCCCTCCTCCTCCATCAGTGTCTGGTGGCATTGACTAGATCTCTCTTGTAGCTGAGAAGTTTGCTGTATCTGTGCAGCAGGGATGAGGTATGTCCTTGTTTTCAAGAAGCCTGTTTAGGGAACACTATTCTGGGAAAGATGGGATATGTGGTTTGAGGTTCCTATTTTTCCTAGAGTGAGTGGGATGTCAACAGACCTTCAGATCCCAGCAGGCTAAATCTGCCCATTTCTCTTGCTTGGCTCTTCCCATTTTGCAATCTTTGGTGCTTACAGTGTTAACATTTTCAAACGAACACACACACACACACACACACAAACACACACACACACACACCCTTCTAAAAGAGTTTCAGAGATAAAATCTGGAAGGTTTGCAAACCTTTTCCTCCTGGACTGCTTATCCTGCCAACTTCCCTTACCTCTTTTGGCTGCTATAGCCATTTGACTTTTCTGCTGGGCAGGTAGTAGTAATTTGGGGGGCCCCTAATAAGATTCCAGCAGCTCAATTCCCTGGTTCATTTACCCTGAACCACCTTCAAATTGAATTGTTTTTTTTTCTCTCTCTCTCTGCCGACCCAAGCAGGAGTGGATCCTGGGGAATTACACTGAAATAACAGCTCTCTTCTCCCCTTTTCCTGCTTCCGAGTCATTCTCTTGCCCTTTGCTCCTGTCTTCCATCACGTCTTCGCAGCCACACGCTCTGCACTTTCTGCTGAAGCTGTCTGAGCTCGTTTCCTCCGCGAACCATCGCGATGTACAACACGTACAGTCCCAGGGCCAGATGAATGGTTTTCCATTAGAAATACACTGTGCCATCTGGGGCACCTGGGAAGATAATGCCACAAAGACACCCCATCCTTCAAACACTCGGAAGGGAAGATTTGTACCGCTCCGTCTAGCTCGCCTCTGCGACTGCAGTGTAACGTGCTGTGCTGCAGTCCGGAAGCCTGCTTTTTTCTCTCTTCCCAGACCTCCACGGCATCTCAGTGCACCGAACAGCCTGGCCAGGGCAGGCTTAAAATGCGATTCTGTATGCACCAAAAGGTAAAACACAATGACAATGCAAACTGTCAACACAGATAAAAGGATTTCCCTCAATTAAGGCAATCAGGTGAAATGCATGCTTCTATAATGGGCTTAGAGAAGAGAACTGTTTAAAAAGAGCAGGGGCCCTTCACTGGGCCACAAAATTAGTGTTTTCTAATTTCAACGCATTATGTATTTCTTCCGTAATCAAAAACGATTGGCAGGGAGAAATTTGGGCCCCTACATAAGCCTTTGTAACTGATTTCATGTGTGTGTGTGTGTGTGTGTGTGTGTGTGTGTGTGTGTGTGTGTGTATACCTGTATTTCTTTTAAAGCTTATTAAGACAATGTGATTCGCTTGAGGGAAAAAAAAGAGCCTTGATTAGTATTCTGCATAAGATACAGTCTTCATTGCAGTAGATATGCAAAAATCTATCTTCACTTTCAGCACCTGCCACTGGAGAATTTTAGAATGATCTACCTTTGAGATTGCAGGAAGCAGCCATTCGGAGTCTCATCTTTCCTTGACACCTCCTCCCCCATCCCTTTTGTCATTGGCACTGCATCTACAGTGAACTCCAGTCCATTTTTATTCCTTTGTCAAGCGCTTTTATTCATGGGAAACTGAAAGCACATGTTTACTCAGGATAGAAATAGAAACACAATAAAAACCAGTTTGATAGATGATCTAGCCTATTTTCCACACTTCCCTGTTGTTTTATTGATTTACAGAACACAAAGACTAATCCGAATTTACATTGCTTGTATTTCCACTGATCTCAAAGGAATTGTCCCCCTTTTCTCAGATTAACCAAACCAATTTTTTCTTTGTATCCAGTAGCCTCGGTGACGGTCAAATAGCCTGTCAACTAATCAATTTATGCTGCAAAACTAATTTTTACTTTAAACAAACATTCTAACATTGTGTTGACACAATTAAATGATTTCTGAGTTACACCATATATCTCCCCCACACCCTAGGGAGCAGGTAAGAGCTACAGCTGAAATCACACGCACGTGCTCCGGCATCAAATTAAATATTTTCCCCTTAATCCTACCACCAGCAGCTGTTAGGTACTGTGGCTTATTGCATATGGCCTACATAATGAGACCGATCCAGGCGGTTCCTGCTTCTCCACTGAATGCTGAGTAGCTCTCCTCTCCCCAAGGACATTAAGGGTTACTGTGACTGAAAGTTCTCATGCCAACGAAGAGCTGCGGCATACATGTTTGGAGATGAGGGGAGAAAGCCTTTTCAAGCTGGAGCTTCTACCTTGATTAAAATGAAAGGGATTGTCCTCTCTGCAGTGACTTCAAACTGGCATATTCCCCAGAGTTGTGGCAGGACAGAGAGGGAGGATAATGGAGCTCGGGCAAAGGAGGAGATCTTTGCTCTCTTTCAAACCTGTCAAAAAATTAGGTCAACATGATTTTGTGTTTTAATGAAAAAACTTAAGGGTAAGCCTGAGACTTGGAGACTGCTAATACTTTTATGCTAGAGTGGCTTGTCACGCTTGACGTAATGTCTGGCTCGGTATATGAAGTATCGAAGCTAATGTTCTCCATGGCTAATCGGACTTTAGCTGCTCCTGTCTTTTTAAATTTTCAGTAGCTGGAGCATCAATATGGATGTTCCCTCTCTAACGGTACAAACACAGCACAAGCTGCACATCATCATTTCAATTGTCAAAACAGATGAAAGGATTTCTGATACTCCAATTAAACTAACCTGAAAAAATCATTTTAAAATATGCTCCATAAAATCCCCTGAATGTGAAAGCACCAGAACCCTCCAACCGTTTCTTCCAACTACATCCTTAGCATCCCCTCCCCCACCTGCCCCAGTCCTTATCTGATTTGATTACTTTTAGAATGAATTTGGTTTTGAACATGAAAGCTGAGGAAGCTAAATTGGAAGAATAATGGCTTGGCATTTTATGTCATTTGGTTGAAATTGCAGGTGTGGGAGTCAGGCCGGCTCCTGTAACTCGTGCCTGGCTATTTCCCCTTTAATTTTCTGAATTTGAAATGGATTGCTAGTTCCAAATTACACCACACTTAAGGGACCAGCAAAGAATGCCTGTGATTTAAGATCCTGCATTATTGCCTTGATGAAAAATTATGCAGGCACACTCACAGCCCTACAAGGAAACTACTTCTTGTAAAACAAGAGTATTGGACAAACACTAGGATGCTGAAGATGAGAAAACACATTCTAAGCTACTTTTCTTACTAATCAAGAAGAGTACTGTGTTAATGGAGGCCTGAACTATCAAATGGGAAAGATTCCATAGAAAAAGTTATATAATAGAGAGCCATGGTGGTCAGAAAGTTATAACCATTGTCTGGAAGGCTGAAATAAATTTCACATGGACAAAGGATAGTTTCTGAGTACTAGGGTTGTGATCATTTTCAAGTACCCACAATACAATAGTTTGCATTGCAACAGACAGTATTTCTTTGTAAAGAAAAGATCTTTCATGAGTGGGTAATGCTCTTCTTCATCAAGTCTATTTACTTGAAAGAGATACATGCTTTAATCTCAAAGTTTTTATTTATTTATTTTAATCTGTGAGTGAAAATTCTATTTTCATAATAGTTTGAGTCTGTAAGGTTGGTGTGTCAGGAGATGTTACATTTAGGTAGTTCAGAAGCACACGTGAGGCTGAAACTTTACAAATTTCAAATTACTCTCCTAATCACTGCTAGCCTCTTTAAACAGCCATGTTTACACCTGCCCCACAGGATGTGCATACAGAAAGAAATTAGAACTGTGATGCAAATATGACACAGAGTGTCCTGTAGGTCAGTGCATGTGCCCCCAGAATGTCTGTTCTATTTATGAATAAAGCTTCACATGAAGATCACTGCATCAAGTTGCGCGATAGTGGCTCTCTGGTCTTGACACTTTCAGTGATTATAGGTTTATTGTGGCCCTCAGTCATGAGGGTCAGAGGAATATTTGAAAAGCTCAGCATGCTTGTGGGCTCGTCAACTTTCTCTTACATGTGTCAGTTCATGTGATGTGAATTCTTTCTGAGGTCTGTGTTTTCAGGTGCAGGTACAGTTGGGTTTACGACATCTTCTTAGAGAATTGGCTTACTCTTTCTCATGTAACTAATTATTCATCCCTGCAAATTCTTCTCAATTGAAATCTAAAGTTCTGTTATATTAATATAGCTCTTGAACTTTCTTTGGATTAATGTTTAAATGGTAGCTTTTTCTATGCTTTTATTTTCACTATACTATTGTGATGTAAGTCTTCTTTATGCATAGCATATAGTCTACCATCATTTAAAAAATTATTCTGACAATTTGCCTTTTAGTTTGCCTAAACTAAATAATTTGCCTTATTTAATCCCTTGTTTTCAGTAGTTGTTGATATACTTATATTTAGTATCTAGCCCTTTCTCGTATTTTGTTGGTTCCTTGTGATTTTTGTTTTGTTTTTCTGTTGTTATGATTATTTGAAGTTTTTAGGATTTTATTTCAATTCTTCAATTAGTTAGTTGTTCATGTCTATTTTGTGAATATTTATTAATTTTATAAAATATGAAGTTTTAATGTGATATTTTTATATATGCATAAACATGCTTTAAGTGTACATTTTGCATTAACTTTTGGTTCTTGCTGGAAGGATTATAATATTCATGCATAATTTTTTAATCTACTTATAATTAATATTTTATCATTTCAATAAAAGATAGACACATTAAGTCACAGATTTTCCATTCATTCTCATTTCTTACCACTTTTATATGTATCATGTCTATAGACATTGGCGCTATCTCTGGATGATAGTGCAACTTTTCTTGTTTGTTTGTTTTACTTTCCCTTTTTGTGGTCCTGGGGCCTGAACCCAGGGAGCTCACATTCTGCTACATCCACAGCCTGCATCCCTAAGGTTCAGTATTAGTTATGTAAGCATTCTTCTAGTAACAAGTCCTCTAGTTTACTTTCATGTGAAAATGATTTTATTTCACTTTCAATCCTGAATGATGCTTTCGCTGGATATAGAATCTTTGATTAGTGTACAGTTCTTTCATTGCAACTATCACCTAAAAGATGTTGCTCCCACAGTTTCCTTACCCCCATGATTTAATTTATCTATTTATTTGTGGTGCATATATTTGATGCAGTGTCTCACAATGCAACTTCCCTTATCTCAGCCTCCCCAGCACTAGGATTATGGGCGTGCACCACCACGCCTGGACTCAGTGGCCAGCTAGGTAGGACCAGGGCAGAACCAGCATGGGATGCAGTAGCAGGGATTGAATCCTGGCCCTTGCATTTGCCAGGCAGGAGCTTGGACCTCTGAGCTATCTGCCTGGCCCTGCCCATGTGATTTCTGATGAGAAGTCTGCAGCTATTTCTATAATTTTTTTGTATATAATATGCTAGTTTTATCTGGCCACTTCCAATTTCTTTTTTCATTTTTGGTTCTCTTCAATTTGATTATGATGTATCTGACTATGATTTTCCTTGCATTTATATTATTTTGGGTTCACTAAATTTGAATTTATAAAGTACTGTGAGAAATTTACTTTGATATAAGTAAATAAACATTCTTGTATGGTGTTTGTATTGTATTTGCATGTACAAATTTCTAAGTGTTTAAAAAAAAATAAAATAAAATATGTTATATGTTATTTTGTAGTAGAATTGGGTGATGAGAGTCAGCATGATGGAATTATATTAAATGCCTGAGAGAATCTGCATGACACCCATTAATCTGTAAAAGAAATGTGAACCAATAAAAAACATGGAGGAATAAAAAATGAAAACTATTGATATAAATAAGGAAGATAAAACTATTGAGCACACAATATTTTTCTGAAGAAAATTCCACTAAATTTGAGGAAGCATGCTTAAATAAATCAAGGGACAAAATTAGAGTTACGTCAGAAAATGTGAGAAAACTATAAAAATGATTATATGGAGGAATAACAGAATAAATAAGTATGAGAATAATGAATGTTTTTGTTATTTGTACCATGAAAGTTCAATGAGATAGGAACCCAAGTCATATTTGATCAAAGAGTAGAGCTGAATCTAAAATGTAAAGTTACTACTCTGGGCTACTTACTTATGAGGAGGTTGTGAAATCAGACCGTCAAGTAAATAGCAAACACAAATAAAATAAATAATAATTCTAGGTGGTACCACACACAGTTTAGATAGGAGGTACTAGAAGAAGGTCAAGAGACAATAGGGAGTCATGTATGCAACAAAGAATGAAGTTATATGAAAATATGTAAGGAACAAATACAGACTAACAGATAATTTGTCTTTAATATATTTTGAATTGTATACATTTCTTTTATTACCCACTGACTTCTGTTATATAGAATATAAATTTCCAAAATGAAAATTGCAAAATCATCATATTTCATATAGTATTTGATGAAACTGTTTCAAAGAGCTAGGTCCCAGAGTGAACAAAGTGGGAAATTTATCAACAGATGCTATTAATTGAGTTCTTACTGTCTCAGAGCATAAACTGAGATCATTACTCTGATTTTATTCAGTTTCTCCAAAAATTATATGAGGTATGTGATGTTATCATAGAATTTTTTTAAATGAAGAACCTGGGCATGAGCTAAAGTTAATTTACCTATCAGGGTCTACATATAAGTTTGCAGAGACAGAAATAAACCTAAGTGTCTGGTTATAGAACCTATGCTCTTAAAACCCTAATATAAGGAACAACATGAGCAGAGAGACTATCCCAGACCACCAGTCTTGTATAAAGGCAACATGGAATGGAACTTATTGTGTCTGGGTGTAGACTGATGGAGTGAAAAGGCCATCTGTAACAAGAAAAGGGAAGCAGAATTTTTATACAGCTTGAAAGAAGTCAAGGGACCTTAGCTAGAAAGATTTCAGTAGACATTAGTGGTCAATGTTCCCTGGATGATTTGTGCCTCATTAGACAAAGTGCTTGAGGTTTGGGTGTCTTCAGATGTTCAGATGTTTGAAAGATTCCGTGCTCCATCATGCCTCTTTTATAACATCCTGTGTTTGTAAAGGACACTGATGCTGGGCTACGAAAAATACCTCTGCTGGCACGCAGGTTGGGAACTGGGACAGCTATGTCTGAATCAAGGCTTACATGCCAATCATTTTGTTACTATAAACAAAGAGGAAGAAGCAAAATAGAGATGGACATCATTTCTCAGGACTATTATTACAACACACATGGGCTGAATGGGTAATCTAGAGGGAATGAAAATCTTAGGGAACTGTTGTATGTCAAGAGGAAGAGAAGAGAAACAACTGCCAATTAGTGACTGAATATAGTCTTGTAAGAACTGTGACAGGAGTCTAAAAGATAGGGCCAAAATAAGGGAAGGGGGACTGTATGGACATGATGGAAGGAAGCAGCAGGCCCATCTGGAGGATTTGTAGATCTGCAGAAAAGGAGGTTATTTGTATATGGTATGAGATCAGAGACATAAGGGTCCAAGGCGAGCAACTCAAGGGTGAGGAGCTGGCTAAAGTAAAATCAAAAAGAGGCTGCACAAAGGAATGTAAGGGAATAGTAAAGAAGGCATCTTTCAAATCCAGGACTGAATAATGGGTAGTAGGTGGAGGGAGGATATGGATAAGAAGGACTATCTTGTTGACAACAAAGAGCTTTTGTATTAATCATGAATATTATCTATTTGGACAGGGAGCATTGGAAAATTAGAGAGTGGATAAGGCCCAGAAGACAATGTTGGTGAAAGCAAGAAGTAACTGGTTTTAGTCTCCTTTGGAGCTTTGTCATAGACAGGATATTGGTTCTGGGAGTCATATGACAGTCCAGCTTTAATGAGGCGTTGAAAGTTGTTTCATTGAAAGGAAAGGAAGGATGGAGTATATTGATATGACTGGTGTCTATGTAGTCTGTAATAGACCAGGTACTAACATTTGTTTTATCTCTTGAGTACTGTGTAGGTTGGGTTTTTGGATGGTTACCTTGAGGCCTTACTTTTAACTGATGTCTCTGGCCAGTTGTGGTTAGATAAAGCCAAAGAAAGTTATGTATGGGCCAAATAATAAAATCAAGAACGTTTTTGTGAATATAACCAACAAATTTTTTTACTGAGAAGAACTTCTGAAAGCCTTCTACAAAGAGAATAAGGAGAAAGTCTGTCATCTAATGTCTTCAATAGCCATAGAGAGGGCCATCCAAATAGCTTAGCAGATCAAGCACCTTCAAGTAGGTGCTGGAGCTAGGGGTTCAAACCCCATTCCTACATTGCCTGCCTGTCCCCAGGGTATGCTGAGACAGCTATTAAGACTGGTCATCATCATGCATGCCTATAATCCCAGCTCTTATGAGGCTGTAAACAGGCAGATCATGACAAGTCCAATCTAGTAGTGAAACCCTGAACACCCTGTAGACCCTTCCCTAAAATACAAAAAATAAATAAATAATAAATAAATAAATAAAAGCCATAGAGATATTAGAAGGATTGTGAATGAATATACAATATCCAGATTTTATAATATCACAAGTACCCTCTTGTGCTGTTGTCAGAATATCTAATGTCAACTGATTTCAAAGGACAGCTTGCTTTTTTCTTTAAGGAGAGGGAGAGACTAGTCAAGGTGTCCTTTATATTGAGTAACTGATACCTTGGAGAGCATATAAACAAACGACAAAAGTTTAGCTATTTCTTTTCATTATACTTTCCTGCTGGGTATTTAATATCAAGATAATATAAAATTTGTGTTACCTAAAATTATTCTCTTGCCATCTATCAGGGTCAGGTAAGCCTACTCAGACACTGCTCTTTAGCCTCTCATCTCCTCTGTCCTTATCAGCTGCCAGTATGGATCATGGTCTTGTTTGACAGATCTTTATTTTTGGTTACCCTCCTCAGGACCCTGCTCATCTTTGTTGATCTCTATCCTCTGTGGCCCAGAAATCTCCCTTCTCAGGAGGATGGGTGATTCACTAGAGTTGCAGGATCTTGTAGTGAAGGTTTTATTCCTGCCCTGGGTCTGTTGACCTTGGATGGCTAGGGACAAAATATTTACTGTTTCTTAGTTCATTTATCTGTCTAGTTCTGGTGTCTAAATTTTACATATTGAGTACCAAGATTAGTTTTATCAGTCTTAACAGATGTAAAGTATAATATATATATATATATATATATATATATATATATATATATATTTTTTTTTTTTTTTTTTTTTTTTTTTTTTTTTTTTTTTTTTTTTTTTTTTTTTTTTTTTTTTTTTTTTTTTTGCTAACTGGTATCCCCTATAAGAGGTAAACAGTTGTTGTAAGCTCTATAATTTAAACTCTTGGAAGGGTGTTTTTAATCAAGGGGCTTAAAGTTAATGTTTAACAAGTTGGAGAAAAACTTGGGTTTTAAGCGTCTAAGGAGAAAGAGCTTAGTTCTCACTGACCTGGGAAAGGTCTGACAGGGAGGAACAGGAAGACAATGGAGCAAGTAGTCTAGACTGCATGTGTGGTAAAGTGGTGAATGGGAGATGAGAGATCATATGACCAAAGGGTAAGGAAACAGCAGATAGGGAGACCCAAGACTTGTGGCCCAGTCCTGCAATACCATTAGAAGCCAGGTATCTTAAGGAAGTGGCTCTGGGTGGGCTTAAGTGTGGCTTGGATCATTTTGCTAGTGGTACTAGGCATTCACAGTATGGTGACAGCAAGAAGGGCAAGAGTGGCACAGTGCATGCTGGCTAGCGGGGTTTCCAAGGCCTGGGGTGTAGAGGTGCCATGGCCAAGAGGGGCTCAGGGTCCTGTGGCATGTGGTGTGGCAAGCGGGCCTCCTCTGTAGCCTCACATTTTCTTTTGGTGTAAGGCTCAGGGGCAGACAATGGGCTGTGTACACAGGTTTTGAGGGAAGCCTCTAGGCATCAAGGGGAGGGCAATGTATGCAGATGCTGTGTTACTGAAGTATGTACGAATTCTAGCTGGATTTTGATCTCTACGGTGGTGTGGGTGGCTGAAATGCAGTGATACAGGGCTGAGAGAGCAGAAAGTGGGCTCCGGGCAGAGTAGACTGTACATGAAAAGCACAGGGATCAGGGTTATGCAGCCTGGAACCCCTGGCCCAGAACTAGCACATGGGTAAGGCACTGGCATATGCAGCTCAAACTGGGCCCTATAGGGGAAGTCTCAAGTCAAAATAAGGTAGGAGGGGGTAGGGTAAGGAAAAAACATGGAGAAATCTGAATGGGAAGGAAGAGGAAATGGTGTACACAGAAAGGAAAGGAGAAGATAAATTAGTATTTTTAACTTACTAGTAGGCAGGGAAATGTCCAGATCTATAGCTTGATCCTTGATGGAAGCTTAAGAAACAGTTATAATAGCATCTTTTCAGGTCAACCTGAGGCAGAGAATACTTGATAATTATTTTTGTCTTTAACCTTGATTAAAGAGTGTAGGTACAAATCATAGATAAATGGAGATTCTCTGCTAACTGTCCGTTCAATATGAGCTAGTTTTGGGTATCTGTGGAATGAACTTCCCCAGCTCTGACCCCTCATTGTCCTTTCAGTTTTCACTAATTCCAGACAGTCTGACATCTGTCTCCAGAAAGGAATCCAGTTGTCTCTCTTATCAACATTCCATTGGCATTTGTGTCAGTGGAGATTCACCAGGGAGTACTGGAGAAATCTGTCCTCTGCCTTGAGAGTGGCAGCTGCCCTGATTGTTACAAACTAGCAGAGGAAACACTGTTGGCTTTAGCATTCTATAAGGGTCAGTTAAAATCCTGAGCTGAATATTGATGATATTTTATAAAAAGACCCATTTCACAGAATATTATCAAAGTGCACTATTTGATAATGTGATGCAACTTCTGCTTAGTACTAAGAAAAGATAAAAAAAACCATAACAGTCACAAGTCAAACAGTTCAAGAGAATCTAAATGTAACATATATAACAGCGGAATATAAGACATTGTCTACAAAAGTAAAAATCCCTTTAAAGAAACATCATAATCATTTATAAGAAAGGGTATAAAGTGATTTATGAAAGCTGTGACAAATAAGAAAGACAGCTATGATCACTTAATATAATTCAGCAATCAAGAAACAAAAGCTAACTCTTATCCCCTGATAGTTATTCGTTATTTTGAAAAATCAAAAGTATTGTGCTCTGGTTAGTGAGAGCTGGAGACTTGGCTATTCCATGTTACAGAAAAGGTCTATCATTTGGGTTTCAATCAATCAAGAGTGAGCCAGAGAAGCTTGAGATTTTTCAGGAGGCAGGCTCATGAGGAAGAATGGGTAGGATGGAAGATGGTTCCTCCCTGGAGTCCAGAGAGAGGTATGGGAGAGTGATCACATCTCTGGTGGATATCTTCAATCAGGACTCAAAGCCATAAACTTGTGCAACTGGGTGACGCATTGCTTTTGCAATTTTTCTAATGCAAAAGGGAAGAAACCTTCCCAGGAATGTGTTTCAAGAACAGTGTTAGAGTTTTAAAAACACAGAAGGCTCTCTCTGACTTTATAGGGAGAGTAGAAGGCAGGCATAGATGAAGAAAGAGGGAGAGAGACAGATTGGGGGACTTACCTCAATCTGAAATGCCCTATGAGATCTGGCATGGTATAAGCTGTGAGAGCTGTAGGAGCCAAGATCCAAGGGTGTTGAAGGCTTGTCTCATGGGGGGTGGGGATTTAAGAGAGCTTAAAGTCCTGCAGAGAGAGCTTGTCTCCCTGCTAGGTTTTGGCTCCAGATATAAGGAACAACACAAGTTAGAAACCAGGATAGAATTTATTGTCTTGGGTGCAGGCAGCCAGAGAACAAAAAGGCCGTATGTCTGGAGCAAAGAGAAGTGGAGGTTTCATAGGGCTCAGAAGAAGGCAAGGGACATTAGGCAGCAAGGTCTTAGTAAATGCTAGTGTTCAAAGTTCTCTGGATGCCTGTTACCCAAATGGGCAAAGTCCTTGAGACATCCAGTGTAAATGTTTGCTTGTCTTCAAATGTCTGGGAGTTTGGGAAATACCATGGTCCATCTTGTCTCTTTCACAGCATCTTGTTTTTGTGGAGGACACAGGTGTTGAGCTTAGAACAATGGCTCTGCTGGCAGAAAGCTTGAGTACCAAGAAAGTCACGTCTGAATCAAGACTGGCTGTCAGGTAGTGCTGTCTCTACAACTGCCATGGAGAAGAAAACTAGTAAATTTTCTTGATATTGAATTTTTTAAAAAGCTGGCACAGATAGATGCTATATGTGAAGGTAAACGTTTTTTTTTTTTTTTTTTTCTTTCCTCTGAGACAAGCTTGCATAATACTATGTAAGTCTAAGCTGTCTTCAGACTTGTTACATAGCCCTAGTAGATCTTGTGCTTGGGGCTTTTTGCCTCAGCCTCCTGAGTGATTGCATTACAGGCATGTTATGCTATGCCTGGTTGGTAGCAGACTTTAATTGTGCTACACTGCAGTCAAAATCTTGTTTGAACAAAAACACATCAATACACACCTTACATGTCATCCCTGATCATTGATGTCTCCAATGAAGTAAAATAAGGTAGGGTAATTATCTTTCTGAATCCAAACTAGTACATTAAATGAATATACAGAAAGCTTGAGAGAAATAGTTGGTTCAATTTAGAGTTTATTATATTAAAAATGAAAGGGTAGGAAAGGGACATTAAATACCATAGATTTCAATAAAAGAGCCTTCAAAATATTCTGAAAAAATTCCAAAACGTCTAAGTTTTCCTATGAATCAAGAATGTAAAACAACTTTTGAGAACTAAATTAACTTGAGCATAAAAGATATATTTTAATGAGATAAATGAAGAGAACTACCTAACACACACACACACACACACACACACACACACACTCACACACAAGTCACTTTCTAGTTCTGTCTCTTAAAGGAACAAAGAATATATTGAAGATTAAGAAAAAAACAAAAATCAAGTATGTAGAATAAAGAAGATAAAGACTCAGATGAATTAAGTTTTATACAAGTTTGACCCTTGTCCACACACACAACAAAAAGTGAAATTTTCCCCCTGGGTAACAATGATATAAAATTAATGATTAAACAAGGGAAGAACTTCTGCTTGTTTTGTTCATTTTGCTGTATCTGATGAGGAGAATGACCTTTGAAAGAAAGGACTGGGAGCCCTAAAATGCTAAGGAATTTTTAACTAGATGCTTAGTAAAAATGTCACACATTGTGTTTTATACTTTAATTTTCTGTTTGGTTATTTTATTTAACCTCTCATGTACTTTTATTAAGCCAACAGAGGGGAACCACTACCTGCTTTTTTTTTTTTTTTTTTTTTTTTTTTTTTTTTTTTTTTT
>PVKA01048051.1:0-13989 GCA_004027165.1 Ctenomys sociabilis
AAAAAAAAAAAAAAAAGAAAACCCTGAAAAACTAAAATAGAAATGGCATTAGTAAAGTGGATAATCCCAGACATGGAACGCTGTATAAGCAAAAATGGATAGGTAAAGGGTGCATGTGCATAAATACAATGAGTCTAGAACAATAGGATAGGCTCCAAACAGATGCCTCTGAAGGTGTAATCAAAGATTCCTATGGTATACAAATTCTTTGAACTTAATCAAAGGCCACAAAGAAAAAAAAAAGTTTGATCTATCAGTTCAAAGAATGTGTAGGGGTACATAGAAAGGCTTTGCATACTGTCTCAGTTACTCTTCTCATTGCTGGGACGAAATATCTGACACTCAAAATGAAGGAAGGAAAGGTTTATTTAGCTTACAGTTAGTGGAGGTTTCAGTCCATAGTCAATTGGCTCCAAGAAAGAGCAGCATCTGGCAAAGAGCAACCTTTCATGGTGGCAGCAAAGGACACAGAGCCAAAGAAGCTACCACCAATAGTGCCATAAGGGAGCCACATGGGGCTCACAGTTTGCCACAGATAGCTTTGGATGTTTTACATGGAACTGCAGGATTTAATGTTTGCTCTGCTGGATTTGGGGCTTGTGTTGGTTCCAGTGATTTGTAATCCCCTGTTGTTTGTACCTTCTGGAATGGTAATGTTTATCTTGTAGCACTGAATATTGGAAGTGTTTGACTTTTCATTTGTACAGGGGCTTATAGCAAAGAGTTTAATTTTGACCTTTGAGGAGACTTAGAACTTGGACTTTCCAGCAGTGCTTAAACTGTAAGACTTTGGCAGCTCTTAAAAAAGAACTAAAATGTCTTTTGCATAAAGAGATGTGTGTGAGTCTCTGGGGGTTAAGGGCTTGAATGTTATGGTTTGGTTCTAGTTGGTCCCCAAAGCCTCATGCAGTCGTGGGGCTGCTTGGCTTCTGTAGTTCATGATTAGTTCTTGATCCAGTGCTGGGATTGCAGGGGTGAGTGCTACACCCTGGCCCTGTGGGTGTGGGGGGATTTGCATTCCAGTGTAAGGAGGAGGGAGAGGCTTGAGCTGCTGCCACTCCCTCTCCTCTGTGCTCTTTGCTACAGCTTTGCTGTCTGCCAGGTGTCGCTCTGCTTTGGAGCCAGCTGAGGATAGACAGAAACCTCCAGTAACTGTGACCTAAAATATCCCTTCCTTCATTTTGAGTATCAAATGTCTGTCCCAGCAACAAGAGAAGGGCAACTGCGAGAGATACTTGCTTCAGAGGAAAATTAAAATGACGATTAAAAAATTTTAAAGGAATGCATCTTACAGGGACAATGCAGACTAAGAATTAGATAAGGCAAATTTGGAACTCCAGAAATAAATCTTAACAATGTAGTTTGAAAGGGAAGAGAAGCACTGGCAAAGCACTGTAGAGTCTGGCCAAAAGACGGCAGAAAAACAAGAAGAATATAATGAAACAAAATGTAGAAGAAGCAAGACTTTCAAGAAGGAAGGAATGTAAAGCAGTGTATTAAACTGTAATTGAAACTGGTAACATAGCAATTTCAAAAAGCCCTAGGTTTTAACAGCATGGTGATTTTGTGTATACTATCCCAGTGAATCATGTCCCATGGTTCATGAAGAAACCATGTTGATTGATGAGGCCTGAAAAACTAAGCAGAAACTCTGAAATGACTCAGAGGATTTGGATCCAGATTTGCTTCACACTAGTGAGCAATCTGCATTATGCTACTGAGATAGTATCTAATGTTTTGGGAGGATTATTTCCAAAATATCAGGCTCTGATGTTTGGTAGTTTGGGGTTTATATGAGATGAAGAAGCAGGACATCAGAGTATTTAATGATTATTGATTGGTTCTTCCATTATGCATCACAGTTTCCAGCTATGCATCGCAGAGACCAGACATGTCTGAGAGACAGGAGTAACAGTAACTTGTAACAGAAACTGTTACCTGGGCAACTGAAAGACTGACTTGGTGGGGGGTGGGAGAAAGAGGATTTTCTATTACAAAAAAATTATCTGATTAGGGAAGGAAGGAAAAGGGCAAATAGCATTTTTGACAGGTATGTAGGAGACACCTCCAGGTTCTCCTCTCAGTCCAAGAAGTTAATATTTGTAATCCAAAAGTTGTATTATTGGAATCCAACCAAGTTAATTCCAATCTACCACTTCTAATGCAACCCACAGTGAAAGTAAAGACACTAAAACATATTTTTAATTATTGGGGAGCCAAGGAGCTCTAAGTCCAGTCCAGCCACAAAAGTGGCTTTCTGGAATAAAGAGGCTCACCTGCTTTTATTCAATGGAAGAGTGGCTTGGGGAGGAATGACTGAGAATTGTGGGAAGTAAATGATTACTGTGAGCTGAGCTAGGTGGGTGACCTACGTTTACCTCTGCCATATGCAGAGGGATATTCAGAGAAAGGAATCTGCATTACACTATTAAGATAGTATCTAATGTTTTGGGTGGTCTTCACCCAAACTTCTTTGTGCTTCATCTTTGATGTAGTCTTTTAAACCCTAGGAAGTCATAGCCTCTATCTCAAGGCTCGATCCCAGCTGGCAGCATGGAGCATTGGCTCTTCATCCTGTCTTGACCTGGCTCACATTAAAGAGCAACAAATATACATTACTAGGAAAACATGCATGCCACCTTCAAAGACTATCACAAGCACCTCAGCTAGACCAATACACATTGCTAGAGACCAAGTGAAAGAATAAACAGAAGTTGTAGACAACTCTACATATTAATACAAGGAAATATTTTATGCACTGGAAGAGTTGAAATGGAAACAGTCAATCTTCTTTAAAGGAGAGAGCTGCTCAAAAGGTCCTCCACAAAGGTTCTAAAGATATAGAAGACAAATAAATACTAGTAACAATAAGTTCTCAATTACATGGATAATTCTAGATGCATAGCATGTTTTATGATGTTGACTGATAATAAAAATAGCCTGGTACATGCCACTATATACAAGCCTGTTGACTCTTCTTCAAATTAAAGCCTGAAGACCTATGCTTGAGCTGTTAAAGAAAAGAGAAACCAAATTAGTGAGATTCCCATAAAGTGGATTCTACCTAATTTTTGATGCTTATGTGATGAGCACTGACTATAGAATGTCTGACCTGGGTAACTAAAGAAATCAGAAAAGAAAGAACAGATTTTAGCAAGGCAATTTGGTGTTCTGAAGTTCAGCTGAGAATATGACATATGATATGATATATGTGACATACATATGATATCATATAGGATCTGGTAGAAGTTAGCCCCCTACTTGGCTAGCCCTATGAAATAGAAAATTATCTCTGTCTCACCAGCTAGCAGTAGTAGCCAGAACATTATCTGACATAGACTAGGCTTTAAGATATTTTTAGAGTTGGAAGTACCAATATCTGAAGATTCTGAAAGTGAAACTGAAAGAAAACACTTGGAATTTAGATGTGTTGTGTGTGTGTACCAACTCTCCACAAGGAATGTAATCATTATACAATATGAACATACGCTACTAAAAAAAAAAAACGTCTGGTGTTAGGAGAACAGTTCGGTGACAAAGGAAATGAGATATGTAATTAAGTTTGACAAAAATATCAATTAAGATAAAGAATAAAATGTTAGGTAAGAAAATGTTAAGCTTTCTTAGTAAGTACAATTTCAATTTGGCAAGATCAGATTGCATTAAATCATGAGGGGAATGGAATGTGAAGAAACAAAGAATCAACTTCCTTTGGTTGTGAAAGAAGAACTATTGGAAGGCTATAGAATTTGCCACTGAAATCTTCTTACAAGTTATGCAGTTTATCATATTGGGAAATACAAATTTACAAAGGCAACATATTCTGAAGCTCAGAAAGTATTTAGCAAATATACAAATTTCCATATAGAGATAACAATGATGACCACGTTTAAAGTACAGTAGAAACTAAAATAAGCTAAAGACAAAAAGGAAACTATTCGAACCAATGACAAAGAATTTTTAGTTAGTTAAAAACATGAAGAAAAATACCAGGTTATAGTGGTTAATTGGAAAGAGTCAAGTTTTTCACAATATGTAACCCAAAATAAATCATTTTTACTATGTTCAAATATTTAATTTCACTAGCAGAAAGACATACACGAAGACTATAAATAAAAATATTAATTTTAAAACATTTTTAAAACCTTTACCATGTCAATGTTAAAATTTTAACATACCAGTTAAACTGGAATGCTAACAAGTGAACAACCATATCCAGGTTGTGGCAGATTAGTGGAGCCCTTTTAAAACAATTTTCAGATACATACTGTACCAAGCTTCTTAAAATATTACACCTTTCTGCATAATACCTTCAAATACATATTTAAAATGAGTTAAGATGGATAATCACAAACTCATAGTGTTAACAAGTATAAAATTGCCAAAATTACATTTAATATGAGATTTTTAGTAAACACAATATGTTTTTTGCAACAAGAACTGAAAAAGAAGATATTAAGAACACATGTAGTTATAATATGAACCAAAAATAAAAGTTTGTGCAAAATAACAGTAATAACATTCTTTAAAATTTTATTGGGAACCTAGGGATATAGCTCAGCAGCACAAGTGCCTGCCTGGCAACTGCAAGGTTCTGAGTTCAATTACAGTAATAAATAAATAAATGTTATTGTATAGATGTATTTGTTTTTTATTAATTTTATTGAGAAACAAATAGCAATGAGACAGTTTCAAAACCAATTAGTAAGACAATTTCAATAATTAATACATTGCATATTGTTACTTTCATAGTGGTGATTCATAGTACAAGATATATCTATGATCTCACACATTAGGAAAACAGAATGGGAACAAATAAACACCCTAATGCTGCCCCTTAAACATCTAGAAAAGGAAGAGCAAACCAAACCCAAAGCCCAAAGACGGAAAGAAATCATAAAGATTAGAGCAGAAATTAACTCAATTGAGATGAAGAAAATGGTTCAAAGAATTATTGAATCAAAAAGCTGGCTCTTTGAAAGATTAAATAGAATTGATAAGCCCCTAGCTAACCTCACCAAAAAAAAAGAAAAGAAAAAATTTGAAATACAAGGAATAAGGAATGAAAAAAGGTGTAATTACCACAGACCCAGTGGAAATTCAGAAAATTATCAAGAGCTTCTTTGAGAATCTTTACTCTCACACAATAGAGGACACAGATGAAATGGACAGATTCCTAGGAAGGTACAAATTACCAAAACTGAATTAAGAAGATATCACAACTCTCAATAGTTCAATAACATCCAATAAAATATGACATGTAATAAAAAACCTACCGACAAAGGTAAGTCCAGGTCCTGATTCACAGTTAAATTCTACAAGAAATTTACAGAAGATATAATCCCTGTACTCCTCAACCTCTTCAATGAAATTGAAAAGGAAGAAATCCTCCCCATAATGTCCTTGATCAGAAAATTTGGGGCACAACAGAGTTACAGGATTTTAGATTACAGTTTCTCCTATGTCCTGAGTCCTCACTGACCTCGAAAGACTATGTCCAAAATGTTGGCTGTCCTTGCAGTCCTTCTTTTTCTCCAATTTTAGTCTGCAAACTTAAGTTGTTAACCCTCCAGAAGAGAAGCTTAATGATATTGTTACCCTGTAACACAGGCAGTTGAGCTTAACTTCTCTATCTGTCTGAATACCAAAGATCTTAGGCATAACATGGAATATGTATTTTCATGAATAGACATATTTAGATAGTGGAAGTTTTATAGATTTTTGTTTCCTTTGAATTTTTAATTTCTGACTTTCTTATAAGGGAACATATTATTTTAATAAATAAATTTCAATAGGTTATTTAAATATTCCAAGTCACTACAAGTCCTCTTCTAAATATGCTAATAGAAAGACTTTAGTGTGTTTCAAAGATTAATTTACTTTCTATGTCTCAGTGATAGGAGTAATGTGGAAATGGTTTGTCTGGAAGAGAATCATTTCCTTCAGCATTTGAATTGTGGTATTTTAATTACATCTGTTTTCATCCCAGGTTTGTTCTGCTTCTTATACTGAGATCTTCTCATAATTAATCCCTGATTTAGGGACAAAATTCTTGCTATAAATTGGATACTTGCAATGAAATCTCTCCTCTTCACTCAAGGAATTGTTTAGAATCTTGGCTGAATTTTGATGTAAATATACTTACAGTTTATGAAGTGTTGTTGGAGACTTAAAGAAAATTGCAAAATGAGTGCTTTATAAATGACTTATTTGAAAGATAATAGCATTAGATTGTCTCTAAATTTCTGGTAGAATTCAGCAGAAACCCGACAGGACCTGGGATTTTCTTTGCTGGTATAATTCTGTTTACATCTGCAGTTTCTTAGACTGATATATTGGGTTGCTTAGAATTTTTATATCTTTTTGGCTCAGCTTTGGTAATTCATATATATCTAAGAATCTGTCCATTTCTTCAGTGTTTTCCATTGTATTAGTGAACAGCTTCAGGCAATAGGTGTTGATGATCTTCTGGATTTCCACAGGATCAATCCATTATGATGGGACTCTTCAATCCTGAGTGGATTTGAGTTCTTTCTCTTTCTTTTCTTTTAACTTCTTTTCTTTCTTTCTTTCCCTCAGCTAAGGGTTTGTCAATTTTAATCGAAGAACCAACTTTTCAAGTCATTGATTCTTTGTACTATTTTCTTAGTCTCAATTGTGTTAACTTCTGCTCTGATCTTTATGATTTTCTCTTGTACATGATTTAGGCTTGATTTGTACTTTGCCTAGAAGTTTGAGGGTCAATATTAGTTTGTTTGTTTGTTTGAGCTCACTGTTTTCCTAAGAGTCTATAGTAGTGAATTTGCCTCCAAAGATTTCTCCCATTGTGTCCTATTGGTTTGGGTATGATGTAGTGTCATTATTGTTGAATTACAGATATTGCTTATTTTTTTCTTCAACTCAGTCTGTGACCTTTGGTGGCTCACTAGAGTGTTATTTTAATCTCCTGTGTGTTTATGGATCTTTCATGGCTTCAGATTTCCAATTTTATTGCACTATAGTCTGATGAAATTACTTCTACCCAAAGAATTGAAAACAAGATACCACAGCAAAACATGCACACCCATTAACAGAAAGACAGTTTATAATAGCTAAATCTTGGAAACAGCCCAAATGCCCAATAAACTATTGATGGATAAAGAAGTGTGAATTTCTTTTAATATACAATGGAGTATTACTCAGGCACAGGGAAGGCCAAATCTGAAACATGTCTAAGTAAATAGATGTGCATTGAAACTGTATTCTTAATTCAAATAAGTTGGACCCACCTATAAATATCAAATGTTTTCACTGGTGTAAGAAATTGAAAGTCTAATAAGGACAAAATGTATAATAGATATTGTGAAATAGAAATAAATTGTTTAAACGGAAAGGGGAAGTAGTAAGAGGGAAGGAGGAAAGAAAGGAAGGGAAAAAATAAAATGAGAAAAGAATGATAAAATGAAAACAAAATTTTATAATTAATGAGAGGAAGAGAGGTTAAAATGAGAGGAGAGGAGTGGATAAAAAGAATTAAAATATATGATATACAGTTACAAATTCCATAGGATGAATGTGATCTTTATGCATTTCTAAGTTGTACCAATGAAATTAAATAAAAATAAAAGTAACTATTTACTGTTTTAAAAAAAACAGCAACCTAAGAATTATGCTTATTTTAATTGGTGGCACTCTTGGTAATGCTGGATTTTTGACATTTGGGCTCATTTGGTCACCAGAGGCACAGAGACCTCTCTGTTTTCTGTCTTTGAACTGCTGAGTGCAGCACAGAGTCTGATCCAAACATGTAGTGGATATGAAGCCAGGACTCTCAGAGGAGGAACTTGGCTGTGCAGTAACTGAACACGGCAACTCCAAAACTTCCTTTTGAGTATGTAGCTTGGGGGGCTACTTATCGAGCTTTGTCTGCTCATGGATTTAGTGATCAGACCATGCATGAGAAGTCATTGTCTGTCCTCTAATTTTTCCTCTGGAAGAATTGGCTTAAGCTCAGCACACACCGGTTGTGGCCACACTTGAAACGAGTTCACATAAAAAATACATGGAACTTGGAGGCTAAGCCAACAAAGTATTTACACTTTTCTAAAATTGATAACATCTTTTTGAACACTAGCCATTTCATTGATCAGTTATGCGAAAAACTTTGTTTTAGGTGTAATATTCTCAACATCTTCTCATTGACACAGGTTTAACTCAGTGCACATTTAGGGTGTGTATGTGCACATGTAGTATGCATTCAAAGTATGCTTTATAATGTGCCTCATTTCTTATCAAACAATTTGCAAATATGATGACTCCAACACACATCTGTAGTGAAATCATGTTCTAAACAATTAGGCTGACATGTTTAGAAATCAGGTTTTATGAATTTAATTACTAAGAATTTATTTTTGTGAGTCTGTTTTCAAGAGGCATTCCCCTGCAGTGTGCACACCTGTGTGTGTAGGTAGTCATCTTTGTTATTTGGATATAAAGCTTAAATTTTTCTCTTCAATTTTCAAAAGCTGTTTATTAACTTTTTTATTTGTTGGCCTTTTTTTCTTACCTAGTAGAACTTTTCATCTCATTTATTTCCATATTTCTCTTTATTATTGTTCTTTCCCTGTCCTTGACATAGTTGCTCTCCAATAAAGATAGATTCCTTTAAACCTGATAAACTATATTCTTGGCTTAAAATGTTATATTAGCCAATGTGAACCAAGCTCAATTTTACATACAGTTAAAATCCTGTCTCACATGTGCTTAAGGTAGTCTACAATTCCTACATGTGAGTAAGGAAATGAAAGAACAACTAGGGCTAAAAATAAGCCTAGGAGGGTCAGACAGCAAATATACTCTTTTTCTATTAGAATTTCATTGTTGAACAAAAACAATCAAATTTTTGAATTAAAAAAAATTTTAAATGGTGGGTTCATGAAACACTTCCCTTATTTTTCAGGATACATGGGGTTGAACTCAAACAGGAAAAATACTTAATTTTTAAGGGCCTTAATCTAGTTTTCTTACAGATGATTTAGACACCATGAATTGGTAACTTTTTTCTTTCTGCAGTGAAGTTGTTACCCTTAACTGAACTGCATGGCCTGAGAATCTTTCCTTAAATAACAGTCTTTCCATGTGTCTTCCCAGACAAGGAAGAAGATTTGCTCTACAAAGACAGCTCTGCAAATGAAAAATTGGAACGGAGTAGAGCATACACATACCAATGGCTTCACACACAGGTTGGGATTCCTGAAGCAACTCATTCCAGGAATATGAAAAGGTGAGACCATTTCTTTTAAATTAGATTTTTGAATTGTAAACACATCTGGACAAGTGAGATGTAGGTTAGTGTGCTAACACAAACATGAATTTATAGCCAAGGACCAATACACCATGCTGTTAGGTTATAAACTGGACTTTCATATAAAAGGTTCCGTTGCTCCTGATATATTTCACCCTAAAGTGTCTAGGAAGAACTCTGTTCCATGACACTTAATACCAGCAGTTATCCTGTGCAAGCTATTCTACATTAGAAAATGACCAGTGAAAATATGGTACGCCACCATTGTTTCGCATTGTCATATATTAATTGTATTACCATTTGTGAATTTGGCAGTTAAAATTGTAGTTTGGTTCTTTTTAGCCTATATGAATTGAACTCCCATCTATGTTGGTACCTATTCATTTAGTTCCTTTCAATATGGAAATTATGTGAGAGCATTAATGAAAATGAAATTAAGGCATTTTATAGTTGGAATTGTACAAATTTGTGTGAACAAAGGAAGCAAGAATAAAGCCATGTATATTTTGGGAATTTTATCTTCAAGTCTTTAAGTTAATGAAAATTATTTTATGTTGGTACTAATAAATTTAACATTCTTCAAATAGCATCCTTATAACTGTAAATAAATGGAACATAATCCATCATTTAACATCTATATAAGCCAAATATAAGAGAATTGGTATAGATATAACACACAGAAAAGTAGAAGCAAGGTATTTCAGGATGAACTTTAGACATGTTTCAGTGTTAAGAATAACCTGTATTTAAGCCGGGTGTGGTGGCGCATGCCTGTAATCCCAGCACTAGGGAGGCTGAGGCAGGAGGATTGTTGTGAGTTCGAGACCAGCCTGAGCTACAAAGTGAGCTTAAGGCCAGCCTGAACTGCACAGTGAGACCCTGTCTCAAAAAAGACAAAAAAAAAAAAAAAAAAAAAAAAGAATAACCTGTATTTAGGTATGTAAAGTGATCAGCAATTAGTCATGTGATTTCTGTTTTGAAAATAGCTAACTAAAGTAATATTTTAAGAAAAATTGTGCAAGTACTTCTATCAGTGCTAGTTAAAACAAATGTTTATTATAAGCATTAGTTTAATTCACTAAATATACCAGAGTTGTTTTAAATAGGAAGTTTCATCTTAAAAGTTAAAGTACAGTATGTAATAAATGTACACAGGACATTGACATTTTTCTTTAACCTACCCACTGTCACTATTAATATTTTCAAATTCTTGCTATCTGGTGTGTTTTTATTTGATAAAGAAGGGCAGTATGAAAGTCACTTAGAAATTTTAAAATAACTATGTGAAGATGTACATTGGTATTGATCTTCATGTAGAGCTAATACAAAAGGCTATTATTTCCATTTTATAAATGATGATATTGCCCAAGTTTTTTACTTATTTCCTTCATATCTTCCCATGCATTTATATTATAATATATATTTTTCTCTTTCTTACTGTGTAGCAACCACTTCTTGCCTGAGTTAGATCCAGAGATACTTAATGGTGGAAGAGTTCAACTTGTGGTAAGAAATGGATTTAAGTTATAGAAAAATGCTACAGATACAAGTCCTCAATAAATGATACCATAAATTTGCAAATAATTAATATAAAATATGAAAATGGCACAACTCTATTTGGGAGTAACTTCACAATACCACATGATACAATAATAACAGGTTTTCTTGATTTATATATTTACAATGTGACATTGCTTTAAAAATAGTAATTTTATTTGACACATAAAAGTATTAGTACGCTACTATCTTGAGATAAATTTAATCTGTATGGAAACTGCTTAGTGAGATGAGTTTCTTGAAGATGTTAAAAGAGTAGAATTTTTGGATTCCTAGGAAATAGCAGGACATCCTCACAACTTAGAAAACCAAACTATATAAAAATAAGTAATTGTGAGCTTCATCACTCCAAGTATTATAGAGAGAACTAATAATTACTCCAAATGGTAAATAATTGGAGCTGCAAGGAAAACAAAATTCTAAACTTCAGATAGCAGCACTGAACATGTGATGCTGCACTCAACTATGTCAGGCGCTATAAAAGGAAGACTTGTGGGAACCAAGCGAATAGTCAGTAAAAGGACTGAAAAAAATAGATCCCACAAAGTGACAAATTTGGTCCTATGAACAGTGACAAAATTTTATAGCTTCTTTGGCTGTTGATTCTAACACCAAAACTCCTTCCATTTACGACAAGCAACTAGTAGTACTTCTCACTCAGATTCTACATTTGTCAAGGAAATTTATTCTCACTTGTGCCATGTAAAATTTCAAAGAAAGATAAAGTGTACTACCTTATAGTATCTGGTGCTGTTAATCATTTTTATGAACAGTTTTCTCAAGAAATTTTCAAGGAAGAGCAACAATATAAATAGAGGATAACATCTAACTACAATCCATATATTTATACAATATAAAACATATACAGAGTGGTAGTTATTCAAATTAGCCACTCATCAGCTATCTTCTTGCACTTTGATACAGACCCCTCTGGGAGGATAGCCTGGAGATGGCCCAAGGAAAAATGGTGTTCCAGGCTGTCAACGTGGTATACATTATTGATTTCACTTTGGCATAGATTGACTATGGCACATTCAGGGCCATAGAGAAATGACACAATAGAGAAAACAAAATTACCAGAGGGTGCCATTATAAAAGAAATATTCAATTATTGCACATCTAACAATGAATTAGAGTCTATTAGATTACGTCAGAAATGTTTCTAGGAGCTTGATGTCCTGCCATTGGTCCTCCTTACCCATCACCCTCTGTATTCCATGTATAAACAGATAGTGATGGTAAATGCTCCTTTGCACACTGGAAGGATATAACTGGACACAATAGCAAGGTGAGCTGGATTGCAAGAGAAAAATGCAGATGTGTTTTTCTAATATGTAGCGGGAGGGGAAGAGACTGGTGACTTGGGTCAAGACGACACTACAGGCCCTGGCAGGCAAGCTGCAGCACAGGGAAGGCAGGAAAGCCCTCAATTTGCCTAGGGCCAGGCAAGCAAAAACAGATGATTTCCAAGCTGGACCAAGGCACAACTAGGAGGAAAGTGAGAACAGGTGACTGCAGCTATTGCTTCCATGTGAGAACCTAGAATATATGTAAATTACACCCAAAATAGCAGGAAAGTTTAGGTGAATATTCTAAGGAATCACTTGAAGGCCAGGGAGACAGCTCAATGACACAAGAACCTGTCTTGCAAGTGAAAGGTCCTGAGTTCAATTCCAGGTACCACAAACAAGAACAGAAGGAATCACTTGTAAATCCAATTTTTTTTTTCTTTTTTTAATGTGTTTAGTAGAGAGTCTACAGGGTCTCACTACACAGCTTGAACTTATAGTGATCCTGCTGTTTTCAGCCTCCCAAACACTGGGTTTACAGGCATGTGCTACCACGCCCAGCCTCAATCTGTCTCAGCCCTGGGGTAGGGCTGGCATGGCAGGCTGGGGATGTAACCCCCTGCCCCTAGTGTGCCTAAGCAGGCACTTTAGTACTCTGAGCTATCTGGCTGGCCCTATGAATTCCAGATAATTTTAAAAATCATTTAGGTGTAGGACTAAACTGGATACAATAAAAGATGGAATCACATGATTATGAAAGAAAAAGAGAATATGGTTTTTCTTATTAAGTGATGGAATTTTCATTATCTACAACATGTTCTCTGAAAAGAAACTTAAATGCTTTTAAGTTTGAGGTAAATTTCATTTTTATCCTTAAATTTCTTTCTTTGTTTATATTTTCTGTGTTCTCATTATCTACTACATGTTTAAGGAGACATCTAAATGTTTATGGTTTTGCCTTTTACATTTAGGTAATTTACTTTCAATATATTTTGTGTGAAACTGAAATCTAGGAATATCGGTTTATTTTTCAGATAGAAATTTTTTTTCCATTTATTTTTATTTTATTAAAATACAAATGCCAATCAGACAGTTTCAAGACACCTTAACCATACAGAGTCGATGAATTAATACATTGCAAACTGTTTTCATAACATTTTGGTATTGTACAAGGTGCATACATGATATTATATTTACAGGTATTATTTTAGCAGATATCTCTTATCAGTGAATTAAGAGTGTAGTTGCTTTCAGATAGAAATTTACTTGTCCAGCACCATTTATTGAAAGAGTTATCCTATCCCTATTGTATTGCTTTAGTACTTTGTGTGAATTTGTGTGTGTGTGTGTGTGTGTGTGTGTGTGTGTGTGTGTGTGTGCATAACTGGGGATTGAACTCAGGCCATTGCACTTGCCAGGGAAGCACATATTCCACTGAGCCATCTCCCCTGCCCCCGTGTGAAATTATTTACATATTTCTTAGAAAAATTAAATTTTACTAAAAACTTGGAGGCACCAAATACTCATTACTGCTTCACTTGTGACAGTCCAAATCTTAACAGAATCATAATCTCGTTGCATTGGTGAAAGACTAAATAGTGGTGTATATATACAATGGGTATTAAATAACAATGAATAAATAGCAGTATGTACAAAGACTTCCATGGATCTTAAGCATATTTTGTTGAGTAAAAGCAGCTAATCTTAAAATACTCTACACTGTATGGTTTCATTCATGTAGCAGCCTTCAGGTCACATAACAATAGGAGCAACAGGGCTGGGAGATGGCTCAGTGGAATAAGTGCTCCCCTGGCAAGTACAAGGGCCTGAGTTCAATCCCCAGTTCCGCCAAAAAAAAAA
>PVKA01048052.1:0-13991 GCA_004027165.1 Ctenomys sociabilis
CTACAATAGGAGGATAATAATGGTTAATACCTTGCATATTGCTATTTTTAAATTACTCAGAGGCTGAGGCAGGAGTATCATTGTGAGTTTAAGACCAGACTTGACCAAGTAAAAGTAGAGAAAAGAGGAAAAAAAAATAAGAAGAAATAAGACTTACAGATAAGGTGTGCTATTATGAAGAGATATTCACATAGGTTCTCTATTATGGTTGTTATATGCTAATGAGCGCTGGACCTCTATAGCATTGTGTTTACCTGGATCTCTGCTACCCTCCTTTTTGTTTGTTTTTTTGGGGAAAGTCTTACTATGTTGTTCAGGCTGGTTTTGAACTTGCTGTATAGCCCAGGCTGGTGGTGATCTTTCCCAAGTACTGTGTACTTAGCCTCCACAAATACTGGGATTACAGGCTTGTGCCTCTATGTTCGTCTCCTGGAATACTGTACTTTTTTCTGCTCTTTGCCTCATAGCTCTCCTCAGTTTTCAATATTTACTTTATGTTTGGCATATAATTTCTTATTTTAATGGAAATTGACCCTTCAGAACTATAGTTAGTTTCTGTTTTTTGGCAAAATACAGAATTATGTGGTATTTTGATTAGCTTTTTGAAACCTTTTTTTGTTTTTATTTTTTTGGCAGAACTGGGGATTGAACTCAGTCCCTTACTCTTGCCAGGGAAGGGCTTATTCTACTGAGCCATCTCCCTGGCCCCTTGATTAGCTTTTTGTTTCCCCAGTGCTTGGCATGTGGTAGGTACTTAATCATAAAAACAAAAGTTTAAAGGTATTGACTAGCCTTGTGGCTCATGCCTGTAATCACAGTTACTTGGGAAACTGAGGCAGAAGGATCATAAGTTAGGGGCCAGCTTCAATACCTTGATGAGGGCTGACCAAATAGCTAAGTGGATTAAAGCACCTACAGGCAGGCGCAGGGGCCCCAGGGGTTTGATCCCCGGGCCTGCCATGCCAGCCCTGCTCCTGAGGCACACAGATGGCAATTGAGACTGGGCACTGGGATGGCTGTGTGTAATCCCAGCGCTTGGGAGGCTGTAAACAGTAGGATTGCTAGGAGTCTGATCTAGTAGTTAGACCCAGAACACTTTGTAGACCCTTCCATAAAATACCAAAAAAACAAGCTAAAAAACACAACTTAATGAGACCCTCCCTCAAAAATAAAAAGGCCTACAGATGAAGCTCAGTTGTAGAGCTACTTGCTTAACATCCAGGAGCTCCTGGAGTAAAAGAAAATAAAAAAGGTTAAGATTTTTGATTTGGCAAAAGAGTAAATTAAAATTAGTTCTTACAATATATGGTCTCATTGAACATTAACTGAAAATTTTAGCATCTTGTTAGTATGATAGTTTTTTTTTTTTTTTTTGCGGAACCAGGGATTAAACTCAGACCCTTGTGCTTGCCAGGGAAGTGCTTATTCTCCTGAGCTATCTTTTTTTGTCTTTTCACTGAAGTTCAGGCTGGCCTTAAGCTCACTTTGTAGCTCAGGCTGGTCTCGAACTCAACAATCCTCCTGCCTCAGCCTCCTGAGTGCTGGGATTACAGGCCTGCGCCACCACGCCCGGCTGCTTTTTTTGGTTTTAATGATACTCATTGTGATATAATTTAGCCACTAAAAGTTTAATGAAAGGATGTCAATTAGGAGCCTTAGTGCAGGGAGATAGTAGTATTTCAATCTCTAGGGCTGAATAATGCTTATTCTTTGGATGTAATCTATTATAATAGAATTTTTTCCTTCATTTTCCTACTTTGCCACCCACCTTCTCAGTAGTTAACAATTCTGTTTTAACATTACACTTATACAACAGTTTCCATAGTGTAGTGGTTATCATGTTCGCCTAACATTGCACTTACACTTTGAGCTCTTTGCTGAAGAAGGAACCTAAGGAAATAAATTAAGTAGAATGAGCAGTACTCACCCTAGGAATAAATATCCTTTACATTGTTGAGTAGAGAGAGACTATGTTGTGGATTGTAGGTATGAGCATTATAGTTTGTGAGCTCAATGTAGGTTTATTTTGTTACATATGAGTATATTGAGCACCTATCATATATTGATGATGTATGAAGTGTTGTGGTAGCCCTACCCAAGGGAGACATGGCTGGGCTCAAGACAGTTTAGTTGAGGGAACCGAAACATAAGATTAGATAGGAATTTAATATTTATTTATCTTTCAAATATTTTTATTTATGTAGAGTCTTAGCTACGCAGGTGGCAGGAGGAATGGGAGAGGTTTTTTCAATCCAAGGGTCTCCACGATGTTGGTCTTTTGTTAGGAAACACACAGGCTCCATTGATTTGGTAATGACAGTGTTCAGTCTCTCTCTGCTAGAACACCAAGGTAAGCATCAGTCTCTGCTTCTGTAAGAATCTTTAATTTAGGGGCCAGGGACATGGCTCAGTAGAATAAGCACTTGCCTGGCAAGCCCAAGGGTCTGAGTTCAATCCCCGGTTCCGCAGAAAAAAAAAAAAAAAAGAATCTTTAATTTAGTATTTTCAACTGTAACCACTCCAATTTCTATTTCTGAAGGTTTGAAATCAATTGAGAGGACAGTAGACAGGCATATAATTGCAGTTTCCACTGTCTGTTCAAATGTTCAGTTTCTTCTTCACTTTGTTTTTTCAAGGAAGATGGTTGACAGTTTGTTTCACACTTGCTGCAGTGGCTTAAACCTACAGGGTCACACTTGTACAATTTGGATTTCTTGTTCTTCATTGATATCAATTAAGATCATACAACTACCAAATGACTTCATTTTAGCATTCTGTGTATAAATTGGAGAAATATCAGTTCTTTTACACAGCATATTCTACTTGGTAAAGCCCACTGTTGGGTGAAAAAATGGTAGTGTGGTAGTCAAACCCAACTCTGGAACCACAGAATATGTTGGTGTATCCATTAGAAGCAGTCTTTGGGTCCCTTGACTCCCACACTGGGCACATGAGGGAATGTAATCTTAACATGCAATAGATAGTAAGTACAAAGTACTGAGGTATATATCAAGGATTTTGCAACAGGCACTGACTGGGGAAGGCTTGGTGAGTGCAAAAAACAAAAGAGGAAGTTTGAGGTTTACCAGGGGGAAGAAGATGGAAATCAGTCTAGGTGCAGGGCTTGTCTTGGTCTGGATCCCTACTTCATTCTTACTCAACGCCATAATGACCTGGCAGACTTTCTCATGGGTACAGATTCATTTTAGTTTTTAACATTTTAAACTTGAATTGCAAGTTCCACATTTTCTAACTTTTCTTGTTTCAATTAAGATAGTACTTATTTAACCCTTTATTTGATATAATAAAAACCTTATATAGAAAGAGTGTTCTGCCACTATGTTGTATCCAGATACTTTTTTTTTTTTAATTTTATTTATTTATTTTTTGATGGAACCGGGGATTGAACTCAGGCCTTTGCACTTGC
This sequence comes from Ctenomys sociabilis, assembly GCA_004027165.1. Lineage (NCBI taxonomy): Eukaryota > Metazoa > Chordata > Mammalia > Rodentia > Ctenomyidae > Ctenomys > Ctenomys sociabilis. Next base: position 3,428 of record PVKA01048052.1, read on the forward strand.
CACGGAAGCGTTTATTCTACTGAGCCATCTCCTTGGCCCCTTGTTTTTATTTTAAAGAGAAAAAACAACTTCAAAACAAGATAATAGAGTAGCAATAGGTAATGTGATGTGTATTGTTATCTTCAAAGTAGTTACAAGATACACAGATTACAAAATAAAGGCATGAAAAATTGTCTAAACAAGCTGGGCGTGGTGATGCATGCCTGTAATCTCAGCACTCAGGAGGCTGAGGCAGGAGGATTGTTGTGAGTTTGAGACCAGCCTGAGCTACAAAGTTTGAGACCAGCCTGAACTGTATAGTGAGACCCTGTCTTAAAAAGACAGAAAAAAAAAAAATTGTCTACCCCAAATTAACACCTTTTCAATGAACAAAGAGAAACTAGTAGTATAACTACCATATATATGATAGTTATTTATATAATCTCTCTCTTTCTATACATATATGTGTTGATTTCCTTTTTTCTTTTCCCCATTCTAGTTTTTCTTTTCTTTCTCTCTGTACTGGGAATCAATCTCACCACCTTCTGCTTGCCAGACAGGTACTTATGCCATTGAGCTATATTCCCAGACCAGCTACACCTTTGGCCTTTTCTTTACTTTTGAATAGTTTTTTTCTGTTTCAGAATATCTGTTGTGCTTTTTTTTTTTTTTTTTTTTTTTTTTTTTTTTTTTTTTTTTTTTTTTTTTTTTTTTTTTTTTTTTTTTTTTTTTTTTTGTGGAACCGGAGATTGAACTCAGGCTCTTGTACTTGCCAGGGAAACACTTATTCCATTGAGCCATCTCCCCAGCCTCTGTTGTACATTTTGAATCTCTTTCAGTTTCTCACCCTAGGGAGACAGTATGTTGTTTATACATCTGAGTCTGATTTATTTTACTTATGAGTATGATCTTTTTTAAAAAATTATTTATTTGATACAAGGATCTTGCTATGCAGCTTGTACTCGTAGTGTTCCTTCTGTCCCAGACTCCCCCAGCACTGAGATTACAGGTGTGCAACACCATACTCCGTTTCAGAGGCTGGCATAGCATGGCATGGGGTTCCCTGGCTAGCACGACATGTGGTATTGGAGATCGAATCCTTGTCCTTGCACTTGTTAGGGAGGCGATTAGACTGCTAAGTTGTCTCCCTAGCCTCATGAACTGCATCCATTTACCAATGAAAGTCTCAAGTTTAGGGCTGGCGAGATAGCTTAACAGACTAAGCACCTGCCTAGGCAAGTTCAGGGACTGGAGTTTGATTCCCCTAATGACATGCTATACCAGCCCTGACCCTGGCCGCACTGAATTGGCCACTGAGACCAGGTGTGGTGGCATGTGCCTGTAATCCCAGTGCTGGGGAGGCTGACAACAGGAGGGTCAGTATGAGTCTTGAGTTATGTAGTGAGACCCTGTTCTAAATACAAAAAAAAGTCTCAAGTTTATCCTTCTTTATGGCTGAACTATAGTCCATTGTATATCAAATGCTTTATTCTGGGCTGGGGAGATAGCTCAGTACTACAAGAAAAGAAACAAAAAAACCCAAGTGCTTTATTCTCTTTGTTTTTGTTTATTATTTTGCAATACTAGGGATTAAACCCAGAGAAGTGTGACCTACATCTTTAACTTAGGCCCTTGTGCTTGCCAGGGAAGCGTTTATTCTACTGAGCCATCTGCTCGGCCTCTTTTTTGTCTTTTTGAGACAGGGTCACACTATGCATTTCAGGATGGCCTTAAGCTCACTTTGTAGCTCAAGCTGGTCTTGAACTCACAACAGTCCTCCTGCCTCAGCCTCCCAAGTGCTGGGATTACAGGCATGTGCCAACATGCCCAGCTCTTTTTTGTCTTTTTGAGACAGAGTTTTTCTATGTATTTTATTTTATTTTTTTATTTTTATTTATTTATTTGTTTTTGTCTTTTTGAGACAGGGTCTCACTATGCAGTTCAGGCTGGCCTTAAACTCACTTTGTAGCTCAGGCTGGTCTCCAACTCACAACAATCCTCCTGCCTCAGCCTCCCGAGTGCTGAGATTACAGGCATGCGCCACCACGCCCGGCTTCTATGTATTTTAGACTGGGCTTTAGTTCACTATGTAGGCCAAGCTGGCCCTGAACTCACGGTGATGCTACAGTCTCAGTCTCCTGAGTGCTGGCCAGCTGTGTGTGTGTGTGTGTGTGTGTGTGTGTGTGTGTGTGTGTCTGTCTGTCTATCTATCTATCTATCTAGATATCTATTCATTCTTTTTGTCCCTGGCTCAGCCTACCCTGGGGGCATGGCTGATGTGGCATGTAGTGCTGGGGCTCGGACCACAGTCCCTGTTCACTTGCCTAAGCAGGTGCTTTAGACCACTGAATTGTCTCACTGGCTCCTTTATTATTTATTATTTTATTTTATTTTATTTATTTTTTGTCTTTTTGAGGCAGGGTCTCACTGTGCAGCTCAGGCTGGCCTTAAGCTCACTTTGTAGCTCAGGCTGGTCTCGAACTCACAACAATCCTCCTGCCTCAGCCTCCCGAGTGCTGGGATTACAGGCCTGTGCCACCACGCCCGGCTATTTTCTTTTTATTTTAGAGAAGGGCCTACAGGAAATTCAGGGTCTCACTACTAGATTGGACTGATAGTGACCTGCCTGTTTACAGCCTCCCAAGAACTGGAATTACAGGCATATGTCATCCGCTGAGCTATTTGGCTGGCCCTTATTTATTTATTTATTTATTTATTTATTTTTGTGGAACCAGGGATTGAACTTAGGCTCTTGCACTTGCCAGGGAAGCACTTTTTCACTGAGCCATCTCCCCGGGCCCTATTTATTTATTTAAAAAAATTTATTTATTTGTATTTTAACTTGAAGAGTGAAAAATAGAAGCAAAAACAAATAGAAAAAATGACATAAACAGGGTAACATACAACAATACATATGTTACAAACAGGGATATATATATATATATATATATATATATATATATGTATATATATATTATTTTTTTTTTTAATAAAACAATCAAACACAGATCAGCAGTCCACAATAGAAGCGGGTTATCCACAGAAGTTGTTGACTTGAGCCATTCACAGCTCAATATATTAATATGACTTTACTTTATATACATCCATTTTTATACTTTTCTGCTGGATGGTTAAGACCTAGTTAAAGCAAGACCTATATAACAAGAAATGTAACTTTTGTATCAAATAAGGTCAATCAGGTACCCTCAGAGCTTATCCTGTAACCCTGTACAGCCCTTTGTAGATCCCTTGTCAGGTCAGCCATGTGGGTAAGTCACAGCCATTGCTTGACCAATTTGCTCTCTGTGGAAGCCTGAGAGAAAGTTTTCTCCCTATGTGACTCTCCTTATGGCCTTGAACTTCTGTTGTCTTGCTGCCTCAGCCTCCTAAGTACTGGTATGGTAAGTGTGTGTACCACCATGCCCAATTCAGCATTCTTTGTATACCTCTGCTAGCCTGTTCACATTCTAGATTTTTTTCTCCCTGGTCTTTAGATTTTTTTTTAATGGCAAGTTTGTATATATGTATCAATGCATGTATATTTAACTGGAAATTGCACTGGTTTATATACTCAGTGCTTTTTAGTTTTTTATGGTTAAGTAAGATTTAATTGGTCCAGGGTGGGGTTGAACTTTTCATCCTACTACCTTAGCTATTGTTCAGTTCAGCATGCTGGTATTATAGATATGTACCACCATACTCAGCTTCAGATTATTCTTGAGAGTTTTTAGTGGCTTTAGTGCATGTAATCAAGTTGTGACAAACTGTTTGCTTACTCAGTGTGGCTTCTGAATAGTTTTAAGTCATTTCTCCCTCATACACTTTTTTTTTTTTGTCTTTTTGAGACAAGGTCTCACTATGCAGTTCAGGCTGGCCTTAAGCTCACTTTTTAGCTCAGGCTGATCTCGAACTCACAACAGTCCTCCTGCCTCAGCCTCCCAAGTGCTGGGATTACAGGCATGTGCCACCATGCCTGGCTCTCATACACATTTTTATTGTACTACATGTGTGTACTACTTTCAAGGTCTCTAGACCAGGGACTGGCAACCTTTTCCCATAAAGGATATGGTAGTAAATATTTTGTGTTTTTTTTGTCTCATTATTTCTATCAACTGTTACTCAGCTCTTCAGTTGTGATTTATGTGTGTGTATGTGTGTGTTTGTGTGTAAGAGAGACAGAGAGCAAGAGAGAGAGAGAGAGAGAGAGAGAGAGAAATAGAAATACAGAAAGAGACAGAGACAGACAGAATTTGAGTATAGGCTAGTCTCAAACTCACAGGGATCCCTCCTGCCTCAGTTTCCTGAGTGCTGGGATTGTAGATATGTGCTACCATGCCTGAGCTCAACTCTTTAGTTGTAATATGAATGCTACTATAGACAATATATAAAGTACTGAGCATGGTTATTTTCCAGGGAAGTTTAATTTGTGAATATTGACATTTGAGGTTTTATTTATTTATTTATTTATCTTTTGTCTTTTTGAGACAGAGTCTCACTATGTAGTTCAGGCTGGCCTTAAGCTCACTTTGTAGCTCAGGCTGGTCTCGAACTCACAGCAATCCCCCTGCCTCAGCCTCCCGAGTGCTGGGATTACAGGCATGCGCCACCACGCCCGGCTCTGAGATTTTATTTTTTATTTATTTATTTATTTTTATCTTTTTTTGGAGACAGGGTCTCACTGTGCAGTTCAAGTTGGCCTCAGACTCACTTTGTAGCTCAGGCTGGTCTCGAACTCACAACAATCCTCCTGTCTCAGCTTCCCAAGTGCTGGGATTACAGGCATGCACCACCACGCCCAGCTAGTTTTATTTTTTGAGCCCATGTCTTGCTATGTATTACAGGTTGGCTTGGCTTTTGAGCTCACCATGTAGCCCAGGCTGGCCTTGAACTTGCCACAATTCTTTCTGCTTCGATGGCATAATACTGTCATTAGGCATGTACCACTACACTGGACTTGAAATTTAAATTTTATATAATTTTTATGTGTCATAAATTTAATTAATTTGTCACTTTTTTGTGGGGGATCTTTTTTGAGACAGGGTATTGTTATGCAGCGCAGGCCGTCCTTGAGCTCATTTTGTAGCCCAGGCTCGTCTAGAACTTGAAATAATCCTCTTTCCTCAGCTTCCTGAGCGCTGGGATAACAGACATGCCCCACACTCTATATCTGGTTTAAAAGACTTTTTGAACCAATTAAAAATACAAAAATCTTGCCTTTTGGTGTGGCATACCACACCTTAACTTTAAGCCCTAAAGAGAATGGCAAGTTTGAACCCAGTCTGGGCAATTTTGGTCCTGTCTCAAATAAAAATTGAAAAATTGCTGGAGATGTAGTTTAGTGTGACATTCTCTGTTCAGTCCCCAGTCGGGAGTGGGGACTAGGCAAGTAGCTCAGGGATAGAGTACTTGCCTAGAATTAGCAAGGCTTGGGTTAAAGGCTCAGTGCTACAAGAAAGAGGTCCCCCTGCCCTTATTCTTGACTTCTGACTTAAGAAAAACAGAGGGCTGGTCATGGCCTAGAAGTCTTTTTCTTTAGCCAGTCACACTTGTGTACAATAGTCCCTTGCTATTTCACAGTTTGGCTTTCACGGATTCACTGTTCACAGGTTTTCAAAAAATATTAATCTAAATTATCCTGGATTTTCTGCTTTATTGTGAGATTTTACAGTACCATAAAGTATACATATGTTGTTAAAATTATGTAGGTTTATTAGTTTAGAAAATGGTTAAGAGGGCCCGCCAAATAGCTCAGGGGATTAAGGGGCTTGTAAGTAGGTGCAGGGGCCTGGGGTTCTATCCACGGGCCTACTGTGTTGGCCCCATCTCAAGTGTGCTGAGACAGAGATTGAGACTGTGTATGGTGGCATGCGCCTATAATCCCAGCACTTGGGAGGCTGTAAACAGGTGGATTACTACAAGCCTGATCTAGTAGTGAGATCCTGAACACCGTATAGACCTTTCCCTAAAATACAGGGGAAAAAAAAATTAACAAAGAAAAGAAAATAGTTAAGAAAATTAGATGTGTTTTTATTTTAATTGGAAGTGTGAGAAAGGTTTATAAGCGTGTGGGAAGGGTTTATAAAGCCTTAAAATATATATAAATACTAAAAAATATATAGTGTCACTATTTTGCTGATTTTCACTTATCATGGGGGTGTCTGGAAGTTGGCCTCCGCAGTTAAGTGAGGGATGGCTGTATTTACCTTACTCCATTAGTTCTTTCTTTCTGACTGTCTAACTTGAAATTTAACTGTCTTGGTCTCAGGGTCAAGGGAGTTGTATTAGATGTATTTCCTAGTAATGAAGAGCTCTATTCAAACTTCTGTCATTGTGCTTACATGACTATAATTCTTTTTGTATGTTGCAAAGTACAGATAATAGAAAACCATTGAAACAATTTTTATTTTTTATTTTCCATAATTTTATTGAAGAACAAATAGCAATGAGACACAATTTCTTTCTTTCTATCTATCTATCTATCTATCTATCTATCTATCTATCTATCTATCTATCTATCTCTATCATCTATCTATCTATCTATCTATCTATCTATCTATCTATCTATCTATCTATCTATCTATCTATCTATATCTATATCTATCTAATCTATTGGCAGAACCTGGGATTGAACTTGCCAGGCAAGTGTTTATTCTGTTGAGCCATTAACCTGGCCCCTGAAACAGTTTCTTTAAGTTAGGTCTTTTTGTTGTTGTTCAGTGTCGACAGATTTATTGTTAAGTTTAACTTTCTAGAGTATGTAGCAAAGCTAACCAAACGCCCCAGATAAGCCTGCCAATCACATAGCTTTATACCAACCTTGTTAATTTGACCAGTTGTCAAAATTCCAATGTTAAAGAATCTAAATAATTCCCAACATGCTTGTGGTCACTCAGACCAAATAAATGAGGCAGACCAGTATTCCCAAATTCTAATACTATCCAATGACTGTTGAAATGCCTACAAAATAGACATGGCAGATTCTTTTGCCACTAGCATTTTGAGTTGAGTAATGCTGATGAAATCATTTCCAGAAACCTTCACAACTGTTTATTGCCCTATTATATTTAATATTTAAATTGAGTAAGAACCTACTAGCTATAACATTCTAAGGTTAAAGAGATACTACTAAAAAAAATTAGCTACATGAAATATTGCTAAATATATGAGATTTATAAAGTTGCTTAGCCTCATTGTCATTTCTGGTTAACGTCTCCAATTTTCTTTGTACCAGTTTGGCAAAACAGGAGAATGATGGTTGTTGGGAACTGTAAAACTTAAGTTTGGAGCTCGGTGTGGTGTTGCACACCTATAACATCACTCAGGAAGCTGAGGCAAGACTTTCTGAGTTCAGGTAAGCATGACGTACCTAGTGACTTCAAGGCCAGCCTGAACTACAGACAGGATCTGTCTCAAAAAACAAGCATAAGAAAACATTTTAGCCTGGATAGAACAGGTCTTTCAACAGAAAAAACAATCCATTTAAAGGGATTGACAGCACTCGGGAGGCTGAGGCAGGAGGATTATTGTGAGTTCGAGACCAGCCTGAGCTACAAAGTGAGCTTAAGGCCAGCCTGAACTGCATGGTGAGACCTTGTCTCAAAAAGACAAAAAAAAAAAAAAAGGATTGAGAATATCTGGGCTAGAAAATTTTGCTTAATGACTTTGGTTAAATTTTGTTCTATACAAACACTTGGCTGGGATACTAAGGGGCTTCAAAAATTCCATTTTATCCATGTAGCATTGGGGAAGATGGTTTTGAGTCCCCTTTAATAGCGTGGTTATGAAAAATCCCTAAATTAATTATTTGAAATTGGTGTTATTGGATGCTGTTACCTAATGATCTCAATCTAGAGGGACCACTGATTTGCCTATAAATAAGCATGGCAATAACAAAGCAAACCTTATTAAATGTGATATAAAGTTGAATAACTGATTTCTGGAGGCTTAAGTTGTAGTAGCTAATTGATGTTTTCAGGCTTTTGGGTAGGGTGGTTTCTTCTCTGTTCTTTTGTTTCTGTGTTCTCAAACAATATTTTAATACCAAAACAAAAATGCAAGTGTGAGGAATTGTCTGAATTTGGAACAAAATACTGTAAACCAGCTTTGAGATAGTCTTGATATATACTTCAGGCTGCCCTTGAACTCATGGTAATCCTGCTTCTGCATCCTGAGTATTGGAATTACAGGTCTGCATCACTATACCCAGCTGTTGAGACAGTTTAAAGCTTTATTGTATAATTATAGCTAGGCTTGAACTCATAATGTAACCCAGGCTGGAACTGATTTTGTGGTGATCCTCCTGCCTGAGCCTCCTGAAAGCTGGGATTACAGGCATGCATCACTATGACCAGCAGTGTATTTATTTATTTTTGGAACTGGGAATCAAACTTATGACCCTGTGCTTGCCAGGCAGGCACTGTACTACTAAGCTATATCCCTGGCCCAAGATTTAAATTTTAAAAAAAAAATTCTTTTTTTTTTTTTTTTTTTTGGTCTTTTTTGAGACAGGGTCTCATCGTGCAGTTCAGGCTGGCCTTGAGCTCACTTTGAAGCTCAGGCTGGTCTCAAACTCACAACAATCCTCCTGCCTCAGCCTCCCGAGTGCTGGGATTACAGGCATGCGCCACCATGCCCGACTCAAAAAATTCTTTTTTTATTTTATAAAATATTTAATAAATCAGGGTAATGCATTAGTTTTGTTTTATCTCTACATCTAAAATAATTATTTGAAATTTTGATTTCATATTTTCATTACTTTATTTTTATGGAATCAGGTACTGAACTCAGGCCCTTACGCATGCCAGGGAAGCACTTATTCTACTGAGCCATCTCCCTGGCCCTATTTTCATTACTTTAGAAGAGTAGAAATAATTCAGGCTTTTGAAATTAAATAAAAATATATCCATCATACAGTCATAGATGATTTATGAATTTCTGCATTCACTAAGATATAATTTTTAAAATTTTTTTTTTATTTTGCTTTTTGTATTTCAGGGAAGGATCTGCACAATGTTCAGGATCTCACTACTAGATCGGATTTGTAGTGTACCACCTGTTTACAGCCTACCCAGTGCTGGGATTACAGGTGTGTGCCACTACACCCAGTCTCAAATTTTGTCTCAGCACACCCATGGGGCATGGCCAGCATGGCAGGCCCCGGATCAAACCCCAGCCCCTGAACGTGCTTGCAGGCACTCTAATCCATTGAGCTATTTGGCTGGCCCTGTCCTTACTTTTTTTTTGTATGTGGCTCAGGATGCCTTAAGGGCAGGTCTGGTAAGGCATTAGGATCTGGGTATTGAACCACAGTAATTTGAGCCAGACTGCCTTTGTTTAAGCAGACGATCATTACTTTTGAAGGGTAAAAATAATTCAAACTTTTGTAATTAAATAACAATATATCCAACACAGATCACTTATGAATTTACTCATTCACCAAGATGTATTTTTTTTTTTTTTTAATTTTTAAGAGCAGAATATTTATCAGGGGAAAAGAAAGCTTCTTACTAAAAGACAGCTGGAAAGGGACCAGAGCAGGTTGCCCAAGACATAATTTTTATTTATTTATTTATTTACTTGACAGAACAGGGGATTGAACTCAGTCCCTTGCAGGCTTGCCAGGGAAGCGCTTATTTCACTGAGCCATCTCCCTGGCTCCCCAGGTGGAATTTTCAAAAAATTAAGAGAGGGGCTGGGGAGATGGCTCAGTGGAATAAGCGCTTCCCTGGCAAGCGCAAGGGCCTGAGTTCAATCCCTGCTTCCTCCAAAAAGAAAAAAAGAAAACACAAAAAAACAAAAATTAAGAGAATCCCTGCAAGCAGGCACGGGGGCAGTGGGGGTGGGGTGGGGATGTGGTTTCAATCCCCTGTCCTGCAGTGCTGGCCCTGCCCTGGGGGCTTGCTGAGAAGGCAGTTGAGACTGGGCATGGTGGCCTGCACCTGTAATCTGAGCTCTTGGGAGGCTGTAAACAGGCGAATCACTGAGTCTGATCTAGTAGTGAGACCCTAAACACCCTGTAGACCCTTCCCTAAAGTACCAAAAAAAAAAAAAATCGAGAGCATTTCCATGTCACTTTTCTCTATACATGCATAGCCTTCATCATCTCAATATCCTCTACCACCAGTCGCTTATTTGTTACAACTGAAAATACATTGACACATCATACTCAGGCAAAGTACATATTAGGATTCACTAAATATTGTATGTTTTGGCTTTTTTTTTTTTTTGTATGGGGATGGACCTTGCACTTGCCAAGCAGGTACTTGTGCCACTAAGGTATCTCCCCAGCAATATTGTATGTTTTATGTATTAGGATAAATGTATAATGTTGTTTGTGTATCATTATGTCATACTGAGGTAAAAGAAATAAAGATAGAAGACAAACTTAATTCTTTATCTCTCCTCACTTTAAAACTCTGGGTCACACATCTGCTGACATGTTTTATTGAACTATATCCTCAGCCCTAGACCTTCTCTCTCTCTCTCTCTTTTTTTTTTTTTTTTCTTTTTCTGAGACAGGGTCTTGCTATGTAGTTCAGCCTGTCCTTGAACTCACTGTGTAGCCCAGGCTGAACTCAAACTTGAG